>JAODXP020000013.1:9016824-9096824 GCA_027497455.2 Sardinella longiceps
TCCCACAGGCTTAAGTCCAAAAAAAAAAACAAAAAACAAAAAAAAACACTTAGCTCAATGCATTTCAGCCTGGACTAAGCCCTTTTTTGGACTTAAGCACCTGGGAGAATACAGCCCATAGTGCATTATACCACTTGTTCGCTTATTAACTTTTACTGACATGACATAGGCCTAGTTTTGATAAAGAATTAGTAGCTTCAGCTGGCGGCCAACGTTCAATGTTTTGCTGACTGTACACCTATCTCTATGTGTCAAAGCTTCCTCTATGAATTAATCATGACAAAATATATCAGAATAGAATAGCCTATCCCCAGAGAGCAAAAGAACAGACAACTGCTCGTCTTCTTTTCATAACAAAGGGGAAGTGTCCTTTAAGGCCAGGTGGTGGCAGTGTAGGCCTATGGAAAAAACTGTGACTTACATACCATTGTCTGGATGTGACCCTTGTAGGCCCTATCCGTTGCAGAATTTGTGGGCTAAATCAATATTTGGGAACTGCACATCAACATAGTTACAATATATGCTGCAGTATTTCATTGTTTCAAATTTAAGTAGGCTAAGCTTTTGGTGAAGTAGTACTATATTTAAACGTTTAGGGCACACAGATGATAGTCGGAAATTAGGCCATTTTAATCTACTAAAGACATTGATGACATGACAGCTTTTGAGATGCACCAACGAAGCGCATTCAGAATAAACACTACTTTTGTTCCCATTGCTGCGGGCGTAATTGCTCGTGGTAGCCTACTCGTTGATCTACCCGGAATTCTGGTTCGACTACATAGCAAGCAGCTCTAGCGGTGGAGGCGGAGTTGCGAGCGGCGAAGGCGCTGATTGGCTGTTGCGCCTCTACTTTCCTGGAAAGTAGACTTCTTAGAATCTATGTGCAGTTCAAGCGAAATTACTGATCCACTGGGACATGGGGAACACAGGGGCACTCTCTTCCTCTAGCCTACTCATTGCATATCGCACGTTAAAAATGAACATATTTAATGTGACTAAATCGCACAAGCAGAATAAGGTGGAATAAGTCAGAATGTTGCTAAGCAAGCACCCT
Source organism: Sardinella longiceps (assembly GCA_027497455.2). NCBI lineage: Eukaryota > Metazoa > Chordata > Actinopteri > Clupeiformes > Clupeidae > Sardinella > Sardinella longiceps. Next base: position 9,017,882 of record JAODXP020000013.1, read on the forward strand.
AACAGAGTCGGCTACATTTATGAAGAAGCGTCAGCGGAGCCGGTGGCGTCACCGAACGATTCTGAGAAAACATTTCTTGGAACAAAGCTGAATCCGGCAGGCCAAACCCACAAAGCCACTTGAAGCAACCTGTTTTACAGCGCTGTCAACTGAGCTCGCCGCAATACTCCGATATTCACCCGAGAAACAACATTGGAGCTGAACTCAGTCTTTTGAAATTCTACATTGTTACCATTATTATACCGTTTGTATTATCGGTTACGCTTTTAGTCACTGAGACCAGAGCGGTATAGAAAACACTGAGACTTCGACTTGGGTTCCAGTTCTGCCTGCCAAGGACAAAGAATTCATCAGTTACACATTAAATCCAGACAACGGAAACGGGTTTTCGAAGAATACCTGAAGGTGTTCTTTTGGTTCTCTCTCTTCCGCATTATGATTCTTTGCGTTCAAGGGTAAGTTTTCTGCAAATGTTATACATATTTTTCATCTGTTGAACTTTCAGTTCCATTTAAATGTATTTTTTACATTGTGTACCACTTCTACAATTACAAAGTCACATTTTGCCTCATAGACTATTCCTAATTTTGTACATAGGCTTGTATGATAATAAAAAAAAGAAACTGTATCCGTCTTCGAATTCTGACCTGAGCGCACTGAGGATTATTGGCTACTTTTTTCCTAAGGCTGCCTCACGACGATCACTCCTAGTTCATTAGGCATAGCTTTAAGGAGGAAAGTCTAAGTTTAAACAATGTAATAAACTTGGCGATATCTCTTAAGCTTCCAGGTAGACTGTAAAAAATAAATAAAAATAATTTAATTGCAAAGTAGATAAAGTTGTTAACTCCACAGGGATAGTCTAGTTTTGCCAAGGTTTGCCTAACAATATAATGTTACAGTAGCCTGTGCAATCGGCAACCATTTTGTCATTTTGTATTAGGTAAAACCTTTGTTTATAAGTGTGGTAAGTTAGGCATACATTTAAAGAAATATTTTATTCTTTAGCCCTAGACCAATCCTTCCAGACACACCCACGGTACTACCGCTGGGTATGCCGACCCCAAGCTGCCTCCACAGCGCCCCCCCACAGTGGGACCCTCGGACAGATCTACAGGCTATAGCAAGCACGTTTTGCTACCTTGAAATCTCAGGTATGTTTTTGTTTCTCACTCCTCATATTCAATTGGCCATGTCAAATACTTTGACATTAACCACATGTATTAACATTATGTATGCTGTTATTCACAGGCTGGTACTGGGGTGGTATGACTGCAAGTGATGCCCAGGCGGTGTTGCAAGCTGCTCCTGAAGGCACATTCCTGGTACGGGACAGTAGCCATCCTCTTTATATGCTTACATTATCAGTAAGGACTAAGCGTGGACCCACTAACGTGCGCATCGAGTACAGTTGTGGACGCTTCCGTCTGGACTCCAGTTCGCCGGCTCGTCCACGTCTGCTCTCCTTCCCCGACGTCCCCAGCTTGGTGCAGCACTATGTGGGCTCAGGCCGAACCACTCCCGAGAATGGACAGATAGGGCCAGAGGAGGTGGAGGAGCAGGGCGACAAGCCCAAAAAGAGGGCAGAGGAGACGGAAAAAATCGATACAGAGATCTCCCCCCTGCCGGAGGCCAGAGACAATGCAGTGCTACTTAAACTGAAAAAGCCTCTTTTCAGGCCCCAAGCGTTTCCTAGCCTTCAACACCTCACTCGCCTCACCATCAACAAGCACATGGCCTCCCCAGCACAGCTGCCCCTCCCTGGGCCACTCCAACGCTACCTCCAGCAGTACCCTTTCCAACTCTGATTGGTCCAGGGGCCCCAAGCGACAGGGGCCAGCCATCAAGAAGCAGGGTCTTGCGGTGGTACGAGATGACGTGTTGCTATGGAGACTATTTGAGCTCCTGGGCTTTCTAATGGAAACAAAATGAAGACCACACACACCCGACGTCATGGAGACTCTAGGGTGGTGGTGGTGGTGGTGTTGTGAGGTGGAGGTGATTGAGACACGAGATAATGACATGACACACCTCACAAGAACAGATAGTGGGAGTGAGAGAGTATCCTGCTCGAAGAGAACTTCCAAAAGAGTGGGAAGGGGTGGGCAACATGTGATGGTGCGCACTAACACCACAGTACCACTGGTCGGACTCAAGGAAGGAGAGCCAGCTGGTCCCTTCTGAACAGACCTTAAGGGGGGTGTTACTTAAGCCAACGTTGGGTTTACTCCTACAGTATCTTCAAACTGAAAAAAAAAAATGCATTACCATTTTTATTTTATTTTTTTCACAGAAAAGGATTCAGGTCCTTGTGGATTAAAAAGAAATTCCCGCCATGTGGATTGTTGTATATATTTATAGAAAAAGATCCTTGTGATTTTTAATAAAACTGACTGAAACTCTACAAATGGAAGTCATATATTCATCCAGTTGGATAACCGACTAAAAACTGCTTTGCAAGTTTTTTTGTTTGTTTTAGGACTACTTTAAAAAGAACTAGGTAAATTAACACATTAATAAATATTAAAGAATTTAGTTTACATGGACATGTTAGTTTAGTTTCATTTGACCATAACTTTTCAACCTGCAATGAAATAACTAATATAAGCAAAAGGCACAGAGGATATACAATGACACAAAATTAGCAAACCTCTAACGGAGGCACATTCATTGGTTTTCTTAACATTTCAGAGAAAATAAAAAGCAAGATAGAATGACTTAAACTGTTTATGTAACTAGAAACTCTGAAATGTTCCATACAACAGGATGATGCATTGAAATTAACAATCAGAGTCACTGTTGATGAATTCTGGTGTCTGGTTGCAGGCCGAACGCACTGCGTCACAGCAAAGTGTGATTCACATTTCTCAGAATCAGGTTTTAGGCACTAGATGTTTGCACAGCCCTGGGCTATATTTGTGATTATTTTACAGGCAAATACTACAATATTCAAGGATTCTGTCCTTTTGCATTTTTGGACACTTCACACAATAGTTATGGTTTATTTTACTATTACAAATGGTACCATAGATACAGTACATACTTATCAGAGCTGATTTGATTTCAAATGTAAGAAGCCAACAAAGAACGTATGCATAGGCTATAGTATATCTGGAAACAATCTGATTTTCTTTTTGAATTGTTATATGATATCTTAGTTTGGGTCCTAGACTCTCGACATAAATTCGCGTCCTTGGCTTGGCTCACATTGTTTCAACTAGTCACCATTAAATGGTGTAATATGTGTTTGTTTGCTAGTCAGACAAAAAGTGCAAAGTGAACGTGTAAATAGTGAGTGAATGTGTGTGTGTTTCTGTTGCTTCGGGGCCAGGGGCAATTGTGTATTCATGCCAACAAGCCAATGAGCAGGCTGCCAGCAGGTTCGCAGAAACACTGTTACACTTCCAGGGAGCGCAAGAGGTACTGTACTGGGAGGGACAATTCTCAGAAAGGCTGCAGTAATTACCTACAGCCTAGTGCTCTCTGTCTCACACTCACACACACACACACACACACACACACACACACACCAACACTCTCTCACAAACTTGCATAAACACACACATAAAGAATCATCTACACATGAAAACAACTTCCAAATTCAACAACAAATGACTAATATTATGTTCTTCGCCTGTAAATGAATTGAGTGAATCGCACCAAAACCTGACCACGAGGTAGCCAGATGCAGCGTGCCAAAGTAGTTTTGCGCGGTGGCCGACGGTACTCGGAACACTCTTAGGGATAAGTACGTGCTGTGTGAGACCTGCTTTATGAAGGGCCCCACGGAGTGAGATTGCATTCTGGCTTCCAGCCAGAGATGCAGAATTCCTCCAAAGGCTGAACGAACACCCTTAATGCGGCAGCTCTGTATCTCCCCGTATCACTTGCCTCTCTCCCATTCCTCTTGGTCACGCTCGCCGGCTGGGCTGCTGCTCTTCCCCACAGACAGACAGACAGACAGACAGACACACGACTCTGGTGGCCCGTCAGCTTGTGCCTGCTCTCTGCAGGACGCAGAAGCGTGGTCTGGGGAGGTCAAGGAGACAGGCTAACGTTATGTTTTTGTGTGAAGCCACCCACGGATACAGCTTCGCATCTTTTCCTACTTTGAGTCCTTCTGCTGATTACATACTGCATGCTTCTCTCCCCTCCATAAACATCATCAAACTACATTTTTTTTTTTTTTTTTTTTTAAATATATAAATTTACACTGGAAATTATATTTGTGTGTTTATGTTTTTTTTTATTACACAAGGCCGGGTAAAAAAATAGGTGAATTATTAAAGAAGCTAATAACTAAAGACACAATGCAGACACAATGCTGTGATGGCTCATGGGCCTCCACTTTCAGTAGTATCACATACTGTAATATGATAACTTCTCTGCCAGGAACAGGCCCTATACTGTACTGCAGCTCTGGACCCAAAGAGAGAGATTTATTCAATGTCTTTGTTGTTAAGAATCTTTTGGTGCTGTTCTGGATTTTTACATAGCCATTGTGCTGTGCCATGGTATTCATTTTCAGAATAATTAGTGGTAAAATACAAAGACAATTCAGCATGCTGTTCATTAAATTTCTTCATATTTAATATGTAATGGATTTTATGATGTAACGATTCCTTTAACCTTGAGGTGGTTATTGTCATGCAGCATGAAACAGCTACTATTACTAAGAAAGGGCAGATGAATATAGATATTATGCAAAATTTACTTTCATTAAATAACTATAATAATTATAAATGAATAACAAATAATTATACCAGTTCTATTGTTGTGATGGTATCACACACACACACACACACACACACACACACACACACACACACACACACACACTTGGCCTCATGATACAGGCTAATCTTTACAAATGTTTTGTACTTGTGGAGAGGTGAGGCTTGACCACCAAGTCCACATAAGCTGTAATCCAGTTAAAATCCCTAACCCACTTACTGCAACAGTGTAACACTGAACATGGCAACTTATACAGACTAACACAGAATTCCTGTTTTTCTGCAACTTGCAACTGCAACAAAATGGCTTCCTTGTCACTGTCACTTAGGGGGTAGGAGAGAACTATTTTGTATAATTTCATAATTTATATTACATAATATTAATTTCCATTGAAATCTTTATTATTGTCATTATTTTCCATTTTGACATATTTTTTTTATTTTATTTTCCGTTTTTATGCATACTGTGTCTCTTTGAAGTAAGAAGCAAGCAAGGAGTCCCCATCTCCTCCCCCCTGCTGATAGGACTAGGATTTGTTTGTGAGCCGTGAGGCCTCTGCAGGTTCACAGAGAGCCACTTAACCTGTGACTAGCCACGGCTAATCTGCCACATTAATATTCCTGTACGGTTGGACTACTACTAGTAACTCACACCTCTTCTCCTCGTTCCCTTAAGGGCAATTCAGACTGAAGAGCCGCAACGAGACAACGCGGTTTTAGAGCGGAGTTGCGGCGATGTGAATGAATCGTCGCAGGTTGTTGCAGGCAGTTGCAAGCCTGTCGCAAAAGATGGTCAAATCGCAGTTTCAGAGTTTTAGAACGTCCAGGTTTATAGAACGTTGTAGCCCGTCTCGTTGCGGATCTTTGGTCTGGAGCTACCTTTATATTACCTGTTTGTGAAGTCATAGTGAGTCTCCACGTAGTCCAATCCCAGCATTCTTTCCCTCAGACGGGTCTGGATGAGTTCTGGATGTCGGGGATCCACCTCTAGATAGACTCGACTGGGTGCATTGAAGAAAGAGCAAACAGGTTTAGGGTCTCAACAGGGTAAATCACAGACGATGGATAGCAATAGGTAGACTCAACTAAATGTAGCAGAACAGCAAAGAGATTGATGTACAGAATCAGAGCTGGTGAGCATTCTGTTTGGATGATGAAACAAATATCCTCTCTTTCATCTCAGATAATGGCTGTTTACACTGATTGGCTTGATTTTTATACAATAAACAAACAAACAATTAACTCAAAATATCAACCATCTTTCCTCATTATTGGGGCAAGCACAACATACTTTTAATTAATATTGATCATTCCATTTTAGATCATCAAAACCCAAAGTGTTTTAAGACACAGTAATCGGACCACTATTGTTTAACTGTCTAATTCTTTTAATTTGGAAATATAAACTATAGCTTTCGAACATAAACTGCATTCCGACCATCATTGCTTGTACAAAAGGAGCCAGCAGGACAGGGACTTGCAAACTGATGCCGACTCGAGTGAACCCATGTGTTGTCCTCACCCAAACCTCCCACCCCAAGAGAGGGAGTCCTCCTCCCATCACTCTTGCCTCTTCCTTCTCCTCCTACTCTGCCTGCTGTACTTGTGCTCCCAGTTCCTGGAACAGACATCTCTGAGCTGTTTACAGTGAGGAGGATTAACTACAAGATGTTGGCAAATTGGATCTGGCTTTTTTTTTTTTTTTTTTTACGCCATATTCCTGCATACTGGTCTGTGAGGGAGACAGCGGGGGAGGGGACAATTGGGAATATGTGTGTGTGCGTGTGTGTGTGTGTGTGTGTGTGTGTGTGTGTGTGTGTGTGTGTGTGTGTGTGTGTGTGTGTGTGTGTGTGTGTGTGTGTGTGTGTGTGTGTGTGTGTTTCTGCATCTTGCAGGAAAGATCATTCCTTTCTCCTTTATCTGTTTTTTTTCCCCATTGTCTGCTCAGTTCGGTCATGAACTATACTACAAGAAGCAGCAAGCCAAACACCTGATGGGCTATGCTGAATGGCCAGTCTAACGCACTATTGCTTCGGATTGCTATTATTTAGCTTCTGAACAGGATTAATCCATAATCTATTTCCATAAACTGCTAACTGTTAAAAAAAACACACCCACACACAAAAAAACCCTGCCCATCATGTAATTGTAATGTTTTTCCCCTTTTAAACACAAGATCAAACCAGCACTATTGCAACCTTAGTGTAATAGCTACTGCACCTCATATTCCAAAGCCTTATTGTACTGTACATTAATTCCATAATCTGCTGAAAAGTTCAACTCAAATAAAATTTCTAGCATTTTTCTCGTCTTCCTCATCAGATAAGTAATATTACAATACATGATTCCGCTACTGGTGATAATGGAGCCATTTCAAAATATGTTTTATCTTCCTTTTCAAAAATCTCAATTTGATTGATGGGCTGTTCATTAGCTGGGACTGATAGATCACAGAACTACACTGTAGTGTAGACCAACAAAATTCCTGGAACCCCTGCATGAGCATGAAGACAGCCAACTCAAGTTCCTATTTATTTACAAAGCTCTTTTATGGATATGAAGTACTTATCTTTCCCCACACCCTCTGTTTTACGTGTAAACCTTCAGCTTATCAGACTCTCAAGACTGCTATTTACTGCAGCTTTCTAGACTAAATACAAAACTTTGCCCGGCTGCTTTTCAACACAGCTCTCGGAGTTCCTGGAATTAATTACAAAAGACCTTGAAGTCTGTGGTGAACTGAAAGGCCTTGTTGTTGAATATGGCTAAAGTTTAAGACTATAAAGTTGGGACAGAATCTGTAATTTAGATTGCTATTTTTAAATACATATTATCACCTTGTTAAAACTACCCTTTTTTTCCGAAATTACAAAAAAAATGGATCTAACGTCAACTTTTACATGTTTGAGCAAAAAATAGCTTATTTAATAAGGTGACGTACAGTAAGTAGGTAAGCTATAAGTAATCTTTTTGTTATTTCAATGAATAGTGTCAGACGAAATGCCAAAAAAACTATTAATGAGATTTTCTTTTTTTGGCGGGAGCACACAATGTAGGCCTACCTCTGTCCTTAGCCTTTTCATAAGCCCCATTTTGTAACATAATACGGCTGGTGGTGGACTATGAAGTGTACATGTCAGCACAAAACCACTTTGCTGCACAACAGAGGACACGCATGCCTGAAATTACTCTCTCAGATTCCTTGAAATAGTCTGGGAAGAGTCTGGCATTTGTTCACTGAACTGATTATGGGCGCTGCTGTGAGGGTGACTAAGCGGGATTAGAATGTCCTGTTTACTTAGCCCTGGAGTAAGATAGGTGCGCAGCGAGGAGTATTCATAGAAAGACGCCTGCATTGACCAAGAATGCAGGGATGGGGGGAAGAAGCGTCAAGTCCTGCTCAGGCATGCATCCATGCATCCACACAGCACAAGCACATAAACACACACACACGCAGGCACGCGCACACACACACACACACACACACACACACACACACACACACACACACACACACACACACACACACACACACAAATCTCAGACACACCCTAAGGATGACTGGAGGCTTACCCTTTAGCAGTTAACAGTCTGGGCGCCAGCACCAGAATCTGGTCTATGATACACATCCCTTCAGCTCCTCCATCTAGCGCAGCACGGTCTTCAAACCTGAAATGTGCAGGAGAGATGATGTCAGTGTATCGGTGGGAGATACATTAAACCATAGGTTCTCAAAGCACAGCCCAGGGACCAGTGGAGGCCCACGGAAACATTTCTGCCGGCCCGCGATAACATCTGAACTGTTAAAACTGTCCACTGCTTTCAAAGACTGAATCTCCTTTTGGTGGTGTTTAGCTGCATCTATAGGCAATACATGTAAACTGTGGAGATGCAACATGGTCATTAAAATTCCATTTTTTTTTTCTTCTTTTTTCTCCCCACTCCCTTTGGCGGCCCTCAGTTCAATGTGGGGTCCCTAAATTGGCCCTCACCTATCAAAACTTTGAGAACCCCTGCATTAAACCATGTGTGTTTAAGAAATCATTTTCACTCACGGCAGTTTTTTCACAAATAGGATCCTTAACCTACATATTTCTGTGTATGTATGTAATGTATGATAGCTTCAGTTCGCGAAAGGACAGCAAACATGCTTAATTTGTGAGTGCATGTGTGTGTGTTTGTCTTAAAGCAGGTGTGTAGAGATGGGGTGTGGATCTGTGTGTGTGTGTGTGTGTGTGTGTGTGTGTGTGTGTGTGTGTGTGTGTGTGTGTGTATATGTGTGTGTGTGTGTGTTAACCCATTATCCCATCTGACCTTTGGATCTCAGGCTCCAGTGAATTAAGGTCTTCAGTGAAGAGATAGGGAGGGTTACTGACAATCACCTGAACCGGGCCACACGTCCTCAGGAGCCAGTCTGGGTCTAAGGTCAGGACTGTAGATATGTAATGTGTGCTTGTAAGGTTAACCCATTTCCCATCTGATCCTTTGCAAACTCAGACTCCAGTGAATTAAGCTCTTCAGTAGACTAGAGACTCAGGTGGGGGTTACTGACAATCACCTGAACCGGGCCACACGTCCTCAGGAGCCAGTCTGGGTCTAAGGTCAGGACAGCAGACATGCACATATGTTCCTTTAAGGTTAGCCCATTTCCCATCTTTCGATTCACAAACTTGATATGGATATTACGCCTAGGGTAGACTTTTAGGACTCGGTGGGTTTAGGTTATAGCACTATAGTGAACTGAAACAGTGCTAATACCAATCAGGGCAATTCCCTGATGGATAAATATTTATCATATTTCTGATATTTAATAATCTATATATTATTTATTTGAAATATGAGATTTATTTTGTAAAAAAAATATATACATATTTCAGTTGTTTCCCTTCTATGTATTTGTTTATTTATGGTATGCTTTCCCTGAAGTCATGGTTTGGTAAACTCTGCTCAGATGTCCTGCTGAGCTAACGACAGAGATGGGACGGGAAGGGAGGGCTGGCCCAAACAGCAGGAGACAACTGGATTATCAGCAACTGGACTACCACAGTTCTTCGGAAATCTGCGGGGTACCTTTACAATCTCACCTTCCACGAGAAAACAACTCCGCCTATTCTCTGGATGAGAGGGACACCGAAAGTCAACTAGGACACGATTGCCCACCTCTCTTCATTAACTCCATTAACAATGGCCAACAAAGACCTTTTTTTTCCAGTGGGGTGCCCTCCCTCCCACTCTACAAACTATACTATCTTATAGTCCACATCATGGTTTCTAAATACATGCGATGCTATTCTCATATAGCAGAAACGACACTATCTATAGTAGCAGCACTTCTAGGAAACATGTGCCAAATCATTACACAACATGACCTCTTTGCCATATAAGGCACTACAGCCAGGACCGGTTGCTTTAATACTGACCTCTTTTATCTATCCAGTGATACAGAGCGCAGTCATATCTTTACTTGCATAGGAAAATATTTTCAAAGTCACATTTCAAAGGGCTCAGCCATTGTCTATGAATAAAATGTAAGCTTCTTTCCTCGACTTAGGACAAATGACACACAAGGGATGGGACTGGCGTACTACTGCTGCCACCTAGTGGACAACTAGGGTGTAGATTTCTATGTCCCCTCATGCTGTATAAAACAAACTAGTCCATACCCTGACTGATGTAGGCAGCCAACAGACTTATATTCTCACCTTTCATCACATCCACTTTGGCGGTGTTGAGACGGTCTTGCAATCCAAGGCTAAAACATTCATAATGTATATTAGCACACACTCCAACATACATGCGATAAGGGTCAATAAGTATTTTATTTTTTCATAGTTGTTCCCTTACCTTTGTGCATTCTCCCTTGTGAGGGCCACGGCCTCAGCACTCTGATCCACAGCAATACCCTTCACCTTAAAACCAAAGTGAATGAATCAGAAAAAAATATATACAATAATTATCAAAAAAATTATTGTGTTTTTAATGCCATTAAAAACATAAAAATTCCACTTGTCCCTCTCTTGCTTGTACTCAGTAGAGATATGCCATGATCATACAGGTAATTCAGACACAAATCGTATAATATGTTAGGCATCCTTAATTTTTTCCAAGCACTAAAGATTAACGTTAACACAGATAGCACTAGAATTGAAATGGCTTGAACACTGCCATAGCTTTTCAAAGAAGATCATGTAAACATTGAGGTCACGGCAGGATTTCTGAAATCTGGCACCCATTCAATCACTGTCTGGCTTCTAGAGCACAAATTAAAATGCGGCTAAGAAGACAAGACAAGAGAAACACAACATGCATGTGAAAACAAAACACAGAATTAGCAGACTGTTAGTTAGCTTGCTTAATAATACATTTCACATTGCATTAAATACAACACATACTGTATTTCAGCAGCTGTGGTATTAAGCAGTGATTAAGAGCCCAAGTAACAGGCATGGTAGTACATTGCAATTCAAAGAATTAATGCACATAAAGGTTAATCAAGTTAGACTCTATCTATATTGTCTTAAAGTTCAATGATGCTGCGGTTTGTTTTTTGTTGTTGTTTTTGTTTTTTACATTTAACTGAGCCTGCTCTTTCTTACTCCTGCTCCTCTCAGTAATTCATGTTTTCCAGTGTTACAACATTTGCATTGAATACTCAGTGCAGTGGTCACAACCAGGACTCAGTTCATCTTCAATTACACTAAATACACAGGTGTATGTATACACAGGTATGGTGGTTACCCACATAAAGCTATTCAGTATGCTCAGGGACAAAGGTGTAGTTACCCGCATAAGGCTATGCAGTACACTCAGGGACACAGGTGTGGTTACCTGCTTAAGGCTATGCAGTACACTCAGGGACACAGGTGTGGTTACCTGCTTAAGGCTATGCAGTACACTCAGGGACACAGGTGTGGTTACCTGCTTAAGGCTATGCAGTACAATTAGGGACACAGGGGTGGTTACCTGCATGAAACTTTGTAGTATAATCAGGGACAAAGGTGTGGTTACCTGCATAAGGCTATGCAGTATACTCAGGGACACAGGTGTGATTACCTTCATAAGGCTATGCAGTATACTCAGGGAGATTGCTCCAGAGCCACAGCCCACCTCCAAGAAACTCAATTTGTCCAGGTCTCTGCTCGCAATGGCCCGTTCTTGGAGGTCATCCAGAACAAGGCTTACCAGCTCCTAGGAATAAATATAATGCAGTCATAACCTTATGTTCTCCTCGATACACATGTGTGCCTTATACATGTGAGCTAATGCTCTTATGTGATTTGCAATAAGAGGAGTCAGAGGGCATGATATCCGTGGAATTAGTTTAGGATGTGGACATCGACAGGCAGAGGGGATGAATTTAGCTTAAGTTATCAGTGCAAGCATTTTCCTAGTCAGGCAACTCCAATTTTAGCTTTCGCAAGCATAGGCCTAGGCGCTGGAAAGTAAAGTAGCCAGAGAGTTGCTATCTGGCTACTTCACATTCCACACCTATGCTAAGCTAAAGCTAAAAAAAAAAGAAGAAGCTAAAATTAAGGTTGTTAGGAAAACGCATGCACTGAGACCAAAATGCTTTTACTCACATACATAACTCTATATAAGAGGGTGAATAACTAATTTTCATAAAAAATGTCGAATATTCCTTTAAGTTAAACTTTTATTAAATTAACAGATTGTAATAATTCCCCATTTAATAAATGTTCAACACATTACGTGGCACTATGTTAATTAAAAAGGGAAATGTGGGTTTAAAAAAAAAGTGTGTGTGTGTGTGTGTGTGTGTGTGTGTCAGATGACAGCAAGGTTAGTTTGCCCACCTCTGTTTCAGGACGCGGTATAAACACAGGTGGTTTCATTTTAAGAGTTATGTCTCTGAAATCCCACTCTTCAATGACATACTGTACTGGCATCCTGCAGCACAATGTTGGAACAGAAACACTTAAAAAGGACAACATCTGCATTATCAAGCATTCAATTTCTGAAATGTGGGGCTGCCTTTTGTAGTTTGATACATTTTATTCTATACTGCTTTGATGATGTGAATGACATGCCGCAGAGCTGGTACCTCGTGAGGCGTTTATGACAAAGTTTCCAGATCCTCTCAGTCTGTGCCTGCGAGAGCATCTGTGTGAGCCCTTCCTGTCTGAGGCTATTTAGCTTTGAGGGAAGCAGGCACACAGGACCATGAGAAAGGGAACGACCAGAGAAAATAGAAGTCACGGCTAGCCATTGCAAACCAGAGTGTATTTAATGTTACATCCATGTGACAATAAACTTTCCCTTCTCTGTAACACTCCAGAAAGACCCTGTAGCCTAATGACCACAAATTGTTTAATGCCATAATGAAGAACAGATAGGCTACAATTTGCACAGACCCGAGGACTTACAGTCTTGTGGCCAAGCACATGTGAAATGATGTATTCACTGGACAGCTGAGGTTCAGGGACAGCAGCCTGCTGAAAATGATCTGTCCATTGTGTCAGAGCCTGTTCCACAGTATATCTGGTCGATATTGCCGGATTTAATGTTACATGGCTAAGACCACCACATAACTCTGACATCTGTAGGCCTATCTGTAAGAAACAACAAATTTCACAGAGTCGTTGAGCCTATGTACAGAGAGAGAGAGAGAGAGAGAGAGAGAGAGAGAGAGACATTCTCATTCATTCACCAAAAGAAGACTGACCTGTCGGTGAATAAATCGACCAAGGCTTTTAAATCTGAATAGCATGGTGAGTGGTGAGAGATTAAAGATAAATCCTCAACTCAAACACAAGTTTTTCAACATAAACTAGTTCAACAACATATTTATTTCCACTGATAACTAACTACCGCCTGTAGTGTGTACACACATGTTAGGGGTCAACCCTTCATCAGTGCTATCAAAATAAAGGTCGTAAAAACTGACTTCCCATTTTGCTATCTGTGCTTTTCAACTCAGTAATGGCACTTAAAACTATCTTTAATTTTGTTAAAAAATATGCATGTGTAGGTGAAATAGTTAGACGGTTTCTGGCATATACAACTTCCCAACAGTTGATGAAACACACTATTATTTTGGTATTTCGGGGAAATTGAACCGGAAGTTGATGTTTCGGTGATTATTTTCTAGCAATGCACTCAAAACAAAACATGGGTACGAAAAGTCGTATCGAGTGTATATTCTTCAGTGAATTTCATCCTACGTTAGGGCCGAAAATTACGTATCAGGTAGACCTTCGCATACGTTGTTCCAAACATGATATTTGCATGCATTGTCTTTTCGTGACATTATGAAAAAGCCTCAGCTAACGTTAAGGTGCTTGTGACAGATCTGTTTTGGGGTAACGTTAGTAACGTTAGGCTACTGCATGCATACACGCAGAGTAAGTTCAAACCTTTTTTGCATTTACTACACGGTTTAGTTTTGCTAATTAGAGCGTTTACATTGTCCACAGGTCCCTGAAGAATACATTTCAAGGGAGCTTTTTGATACTGTTCAGGTGTACATCATAACAAAACCAGAACTGCAGAACAAGCTCATTACAGTGTATGTAATCTGGTTTAATATTTTGAAGCACATCATTAGACACTGTCGTCACTTTCATCATATTCAACCTCACTATTTTTGTTTCCCTGGACAGAACTGCCATGGGAAAGAAGCTGATTGGTTGTCCTGTTTGCATTGAACACAAAAAGTACAGTCGCAATGCTCTTCTCTTTAACCTGGGCTTGGTGTGTGATGCGCAAACAAAGACATGTGCCCTGGAACCCATTGTCAAAAAGCTGTCAGGATACCTCACTACACTGGAGGTATGTAAGCAATAAATCCTGAGGGGCCGGTGTAAATGCTGGTTTTAGCACGGGTCTTGTTAGGCACGAGGCGCAGCCGAGTAGTGAGTTTGAAATTAGGTTAAAAATTAGTTCTGCAATGCAGAAACTGATGGCATAGCCACGTTTCAGTTGAAATATCCCTTCCATGCCCCCTTAACCTTTACAAAAGGTTATTGGATTTGGGACATTAATGGTTTGGGATTTGGTTAAAATATTGAGTGTGATGTTTTGAGCGTCAGGGACAGGCCAGCAAAAATGGGGACTGTGTCCGTCCGGAATGGGGGGACCATTGATCACCATGCCTCGTCATGATTCTCTTCTTTTCTCTCCTCTCTCTCTTATCTATGTAATTCTACAGCTTGAAAGCGGCTTCATATCCAATGAGGAGAGCAAGCAGAAACTGCTGCCAATTATGTCCACACTCCTGGAAGACCTCAATGCCACTGGATCATGCACTTTGCCCATTGGTATTCGTTATGGAATTTACATGCATGGCAGTTTGTTGACCTTTTCTTGATGTAGAGACCTCAATGTCAGCCTTATACAACTCTCTTTATTTTCCTTTGTAGATGAATCTAACACCATTCACCTCAAGCTAATTGAGTTAAGGAAGGACCCTGTCATTGTGCAGGAGTATGATGTGCCTGTATTTACACAAAATAAAGATCATTTCATTAAGACTCAGTGGGACCTTACGACTCAGCAGGTTAGAAAACAATCATAGTGTTTATAATGAAACAGATATAAATATTAATCAAATACATTGAAGATTGAATAAAAAGAAATTTGTGATTTATTTCATTTGTAAGTAACCCTTAATGACAATGGTAAAAAAGTTGTTACAGAAAGAGCTTGAATGCTTGTGCTTCTTGCTACAGATCCTGTCTTACATTGATGGATACAGACACATACAGAAGATATCAGCAGAGGCAGATGTGGAGCTAAACCTGGTTCGGATAGCAGTACAAAACCTTCTGTAAGCACTTCATTATCCAGGAACACACCATTGACCTGATCATTTAGTTGACCAAAAATAATTTAAAAGCATTCCATGTTTTTCAGTGGTCAGTTGATCTAACAAGTATTCTCGTTTGCAGGTATTATGATGTTGTCACCTTAGTGTCGATATTTCAGGTAAGATGAGCTACTGTACAGTATGCTTTATTAATCTACACTGTACCAGGTGTTGAAGTATTCCAGTTGAAACCCTCCCACTAACTGTCTGTCTCTGTAGTATTCCAATGTTTACTGCACCACTCCAAATGTCCAGACGCTTATTGATGACAAGTCACTTCAAGAGGAATGTCTTCATTATGTCAGTAAAGCAGGTACAGTAGGCTGATCCAACTGCATAAAGTGAAATGACATTAGAGTCTTTATGCCTAGGTATTCTATGAAAGACACCTACAATGTAATGTGTGTGTGTGTGTGTGTGTGTGTGTGTGTGTGTGTGTGTGTGTGTGTGTGTGTGTGTGTGTGTGTGTGTGTGTGTGTGTGTTACAGGACAGCGGGCTAGTCTGAGGGATGTTTTCCAGCTTTACTGTGGGCTAACACCTGGCACTACAGTTCGAGACCTCTGTTCACGCTACTCTCTGCAACTTCAAAGGGTTGATGAAAGGTGTGGAGTTTGTGTGTGTGTGTGTGTGTGTGTGTGTGTGTGTGTGTGTGTGTGTGAGAGAGAGAGAGAGAGAGAGAGAGAGAGAGAGAGAGAGAGAAAATTTTTTTATTTGGTCTGGTAAACTCTTTCAACTGGCAAATTATGTAAATGCATACATTTAAAGTTGCTTTCTTTTCATCTTGGAAAGATTTTTTTTTGTAAGTGTAAAACATCTGTTTTAAATTGAGTAAGTATAATGCATTAGTTAGTATAGTAAGTATATTGGCTATGTGTATCATGTAATTGTTAGACACAGAAATCAGTTCATAAAAGTTAGTGAATCGTCACTTATACACATACTGTATGATTCAAAACCCTCAGGCTGAATGCTTTTCAGTGCAGCTTATTTGTGTGTGTGTGTGTGTGTGTGTGTGTGTGTTTGCTCTCAGGAAACTGATCCAATTTGGGCTGACGAAGAGTCTGATCCGCCGACTGCAGAAATACCCTGTGAAAGTAATCAGGGATGAGCGAAGTCGCCCACCACGGCTCTATACAGGCTGCCATAGCTACGATGAGATCTGCTGCAAAACTGGTCAGTGATTTAAGATACAATTGGATAATATAAGATAAAATAGTACTTTATTAATTTCCTAATCTCAAAGGAAATTCAGGAATTTGTTTTGGGTGGGGGGTCTTCCAAGGGCAAGGCAAAGGACTTCTTTGTGATGACTGCATAAACAATATACTGTACAGTATTTTCCTTCTTCTTGTTTTCAACATTGTTTGTGCTTGTTTTTGTTTTCAGGAATGAGCTACAGGGAGCTGGATGAAAGATTGGAAAATGATCCCAACATTATCATCTGCTGGAAATGAGGACTGATGGGATTTTGTTGTACCAATGAGGCCTATTTATTGTCCTGAAATGCAAACTGGATGGTAGTTCTCCGCTTTTTAATGAGTATCTGCCAAAGACTTGATCAGTGTTAGGGCTCTACCGGCAACACTGCAAAAGGATGGTCTGGAACTCTAATGCAATGACAAAGAATGTGGTGCTGGTCTGTGTGCATTAACTTTTTTATATTGACCATTTTATGTGAATTATCAGTCACTGAAGATATGCACACACACACACACACACACACACACACACACACACACACACACACACACACAAAGAAAACATATTCTTCAGTAAACAGTGTGAACTGATACCATGGCATAGTGTGGTCATTGTTTTTGTTTAATTAAACTGTTTTAGTGTGGACTTTATGTGTAGTTGTACGCTGCATGTCACCAAAAATGCGCAGAGACAGAAAAGAAGGCGTGCCAAAATGGCTAAATGGGAAGTCGTTTCAGTGAATGCTACTACAAGCAACAATGTAAACAGTCAGTGAGGGGCGCGTGTTAACAATGTAGCGCAGAGTGGTATGTAGCAGACTTCATAGGCGTTTCTGCGCATGTCTCTGTGTACCGGTAACCATGACAACAGTGATTGATGCTTACTTTAGCCACATGTTAGTTTTGGATGACATCCGGACATATACTTACATAATTAGACCGAAAAATGGACCAAGTTCTATTTCACGGAGAGGCCGAAGGTTACGTCAAAAGCCTGGATAAGCTGCCTTTGAAGGATGTGGGTTCACAAAGGTCAGTGCAACTTCTTAGCATACAGTAACGTTTGTTTAGCTTATGTAGGCTAATGATTCCTGAATCGGGTCAATGTGTCAAAACTTTTCAACAGTCCTGTCTAAGTTGTCCTCGTAAGGTTTGGTGATCTAAGCGTTTCATTATCATTTGGGCATATCAAATGGAATCCTAGACATTTGCACATCATCAGAGATGTTTTTGTTATTTGAATGGCAGGTGGTTTCGCCAGCACGAATACATCGAGAAGCTTAATATGCAGGCCATTCTGAACGCAGCTGCTACACAAGAGGAATACGTTCAAGAACTTTTCGTGTCGTTTGGAAAGGTAAAAAGATTATCTCGGAATAGTTTAGTCAAGTCTATAAACACCACCACAGAGTATCTGCTATCTATCCAATCATATTTAGGGTAATAACATCATGGATCAGGGTCATCAATTGTGATTGTCCTCAGATCCCCACATTGGTACATGAGATGATTCTCATCGAGGTTTGGAAGCAGAAAATTTTCCCCATTCTCTGTCAGCTACAGGACTTCACACCCAAAAGCACATTCCCTTTGTATATGGTGGTAAGTGAAGTTAAAACACCATTTTTGTGTTTCAATTTGCAGATTTAAACTTTTTAGGTACTACAGTATGTTTACTGTGTGTGTACTGATTGTACATCTGCATGCTTTCAGATACATCATGAAGCCACTGTCATAAACCTATTGGAGACTATTATGTTCCACCAGGTGAGTGCATGTGTACATGATTTAGGCCATTGTTACCACTCTTTTTGAGGAACCTTAGCGGTAGTGTTAAGTAGGCCTAATGTTAGTGGTGAATATGTGGTTGTATAAGCTACATTATGTGCAATGGAATTTATGTCGTTCACTGTGATGTTTCTCGTCGTTCCCAACGCAACTGGCTGTTAGGACTCTTGTGAGTCAGCAGAGGAAGCCGTTCTGGACCTGGTGGACTACTGTCACCGTAAACTCACTCTCCTAGCTGGGAAAACTGCACGGGGAGACACACCTGCTGGGGACCGCATCACACACGCTCCTGACACAAACCAATCCTCTATACAGGTTACTTTGCATTTCTAATTCATGCTATTACATATTAATACACATTACATCAATACATATTCAAATTTGAATTAAGTTTTGATTTGGGGGGAAAATGAGTTCTATGACTTCACAACCACATCCAACTCAAGCACTTCTACTGTAACTGTCCCTCTTGCAGGAGTTGCAGAACCAGAGTTCCAGACTGGAATTTGACATCTCTCTGAAGGCTCTGTCTGTGTTGCGCTACATCACTGGTCATGTGGAGAGGTAGGCCTAGGTCCTCCAAAGATGTCCCATTGTCCACCCTAAACCCTAAGCCTTGCATCTTCATAGACTTAACTGGCACAAACTGGCCAATCACAAGGCAGACTCATTCTAGTTAAGTCCTTGAAGGGTCAAGACTTAGGGATTAGTGGGGGCATTGAGATTCAACCATTGTTGACTGCTATCTCTGTATTCAATTTTTTCTCCCCATTTGGACATTATTAGAGAGTAAAATTGTAATCCTCTTGCAGCTTGAGTGTGAGTGTACTGAACAGACTCCTCCGTACACACAACATGCCCTGTGTGCTGGTACAGCTCGTTGAGCATTGTCCCTGGAGGCGGTACAGTGCAGGTATGTCTCTTTGATGTCAGTGTACTGTATGTTGACATATAGTATATAAGACAAAGCTCAACCCTTGTACTGTGTGCGTTTCATGTTTACCAGTTCACTGTTACCAGTCAAAAATGACCTTAGCATTTAACATATTACATCCACTGTGATATACACTATGACATACACTACCTTAGACATATATAGTTACCACTACAACCAAAGATCATGGAATACCCTCTGTGCTACAACTATTATTATTATGAACATCATACGTTTTGTATTTTATTTACAATGTATGGCCTGCATGCCTCACAGAATAAAATGTATAGATTTAATAGGAAATAGGTCCCTGTTGATGCACTAGAAGTAAAAATAAAAAGTTAGGGATGGGTTTGTGTTCATGTGAGTGTACACAAACACACAGATACACATACAGTATTAAATGAACCAAAGTGGAATTAATACAGGAAATGTTCAGAATTTGCTTTGTGTGTTAAGTTTGTATGAACATTGCCCCCAAGACCCATGACCGTGAGTCAAATGACATATTATATTTGAAAGGAAAAAAACAAACATTGATTCTTCAATTCGACCAGAACACAGAGGAGAGCTTTAAGGGGCATTTGCCTCTGCAATATTTTGGAATTTGCACACTAGGTGTAGCTGATTTAAAAAACAAAAACAAACTAGAAAAGCGCTCAGAGAGCGCAGACCTCCGCCAAGACAATGTGGTCACAGATGGTGTTCTGGATCACCGATCGCCACCAAAATCGAATCAGTTCTTACTTGTCCCAATACACATGTCCGAAAATTTCATCCAAATCCGTGCAGTACTTTTCGAGTTATGTTGCTCACAGACACCCACACACACAGACACACACACGCCGAGCAAAACATAACCTCCTTGGCAAACAAAAAAAAAGACACACACACACACACACTTGCATTACACAACTTCACAAACCCACATAATAATGAATTTATCACAAAATACAGAATGTGCTTGTGCGTGTGTGTGTGTGTGTGTGTGTGTGTGTGT
Source organism: Sardinella longiceps (assembly GCA_027497455.2). Classification (NCBI taxonomy): domain Eukaryota; kingdom Metazoa; phylum Chordata; class Actinopteri; order Clupeiformes; family Clupeidae; genus Sardinella; species Sardinella longiceps. The sequence goes on from JAODXP020000013.1 coordinate 9,038,362, forward strand.
GTGTGTGTGTGTGTGTGTGTAATACGTACTGTACTGTGTGTGTGTCTGTGTGTGTGTGTGTGTGTGTGTGTGTGTGTGTGTGTCTGTGTGTGTGTGTGTGTGTGTGTGTGTTGCACAGGGAAGGTGGAGACATATACGGATGGGAAGTGGCAGACAGTAGCCCCACAGGACCAGCTGAAGATGAGCCAGCTAGATGGGCAGCTGTGGATCGGCCTACTCAACCTCCTGCTTAAGCCTGAGTGCCAGGGCAAGTACGACTACAACAACTTCAACAAGAACCAACTGCTCAGGGTGAGCTGTTTCATGCCATTATAACCGTCCTGTCAACATTATGCTTTATGCTTCTATCAAAGAGCTCAGAATGCTGTTTATCCATTGTCAAAAGTATTCTAACATAATGTGTTTCTATTGAGCCTCTCACTTGATATCAATGAAATAACAGTTTTGTTGTTTTAATTGAGTAAGGACAAATCAGTTAACATTAACGCACAGTAAACTAGCCTGATGTTACCTGAATATCACATTTAAAAAAAGATGCAGATCTCTTCTATGCATAGGACTTTTTAGAAGCACCATGTGTGCATGTTTCCTATTTTTTTCTGTGCATTTCATGGATGATCTTCTGGATCGCCCCTCCACAAATAGTTATAGTACTTGATGGATTAAAAGAAGTATCAATGATTTTTTTTGTGGTCATTCAGAATATTTGAAGTTTGCTTGTAGTTAAAGAAATGAACAATTGAAGTTCTCCCATATTAGCCATGGAAAAGGAAGACAGTAAAACTTGAGTCCAAATCCGTTTCCATGGTTTCTTTATTGACTCTTGTTTATGTAAGCATGGGGCCTACCGACTTTTAGCTGCACATACAGTACAGCTTCATCTTTTCACTCTTGTGGCTATACAAACATCCCCTCCCACCCTTCCATTTACCCCTCAACACACACACACACACACACACACACACACACACACACACACATACACACACAAGCACACACACACACTTGCACACATGCGTACAGAATAAAGGAAGTGAGTGCGTGCCAGATCATTGTTCTACTTATCGGGTCTCCATCTCTCTGAAGAGAAGACGGCAGCTCTGGGCAGGAGGTTGTGACTGCTGCTCCTACACACTTTTTTTTTTACTCTCTCTCTCTCTCTCTCTCTCTCTCTCTCTCTCTCTCTCTCTCTCATTTCCCCCCATTTCTCTTACTGAGTATTTTTTCCTCTTCTGTCCCAAAGCACCCCATGACTGCACACTTGCAGCGTTTTTTTCTTTTTTTCTTATACATACCACAGCTTGAAATAATCTCAAGGAGAATGCTTGAATGCATGCACACATGTAGACACTGTGCATGTGTGTTATTTATGTGTGTGTGTGTCTGAGTGTGTGTTTATATGTGTGTCTGTGTTCACAGCTGCGAGGCTCTCTGAACGAGGTGCTGATCGACCAGTTACCCGTCCTGGGGGAGCTTCAGCGCTTTCTCAGCCAGCTGGCGCTTACTGACCCAGCTCCCCCGAAGAAAGACCTTGTCCTCGAGCAGGTACAGGGGCGCCCTCCAGATGCTTGCTGTAGATTTGTGAAGAGATTTAAAGAAGATTTATGAAGAGAATGGAAACATTTCTCTTATTAAAACACATTCAGTTTATTCCTTGCCCTCACAATGTCAGTGGTGTAACCCTGGCAAAGTCTCTTTCATTTAATGCCCCCCCCCATTCGCAATTCAATGTACTGACACACTACCTTATTTATCTCTCACTAAAAAGCAAACACAGAATAAATATGTCCATGTTTACATCCAAAACAACAGTCCATGTTTATTGAAATGTACTGTACGTACAGTATTTAATGCGTATTGACTGACACAGACACACTGCTACTAGTGTCGTTTGGAAGCCGTATCATGAGTGATGAGTATCGAATGCCCTGTGCTGACAGATCCCAGAAATATGGAGCAACATCATGGATGCAAATTCGGGGAAATGGGAAGCCATCGCCAAGCATCAGATCAAGACGGCTTTCAGCCCCTCAGACAGTGATCTGAGAGAACAGGCACAAAGGTCAGACAGAAATACACCAGACACATCACACACACACACACACACACACACACACACACACAGACACGCACAGAGAGAGAGGTGGGGGGTAGAAGGAAGTGTACATAAAAAATACATATCATCCAGCATTGACACTGAATTTCCATTCAGAATGTGAGCGTTTCTGCTGAGCCCTGTTAAATATTGGAAGACAAATAAGCTGCAAACACGTGGGTGAGAGAGGTCCGCTTTGCGTTGGGAACTCCTGCGGTGTGGCGAGATGTGTGGGATGACTATACAATCAGCTTTTCCAGTGTGTTTGTGAGGGAGGGAGGGCGGGCAGGGTATTTCCAGACTCTCTCCAGTGCACAACTTCCTGTAGAGACCCATTGATGTGCAGACGCAGAGCTCAAGTCATACTGAAACTGTGACATCACCGTGTAGCACTTCTCAGGTGTCTAGCACTTCTTGGGTTTGTTTTCTGTTTTGAGAAAGAGGCTTGGAATCATACAGAAAATACAAATTCTGTTGTCCTTTCTGGAACAGTCCTGAATTCTGAAATGTACTGCATGAATCATGTGGCTACAAGCTGCATTGCCAAACTGATGAATCCTGTTTAGTGAGATACAGTGTGTGTCCCCGCTGTACTTCTGTCAGAGTATGAATTGAGCATTCTTCCTCAGTGATCATGCTGTTAAATGCTGGCCTCATGTTGTTTTCATGCCAAATAATCATATCTTAGTTAAATTCTATCATTTGTGCTGCTTTAGATACAACACCATTGTCTTTCGGCACTTTAGATACAGCACTAGGAGCACCCAAGAGTGACAGCATCAAATACTTACTTACTTACATACTTACACTTTATTTAATAGGGGGGACAGATACAAGTCATGTGGATTAAACAACAATCCAACAGAAAGCTTCATAGCATTCATAGCCTTAGCTAATTTCCAATGCCCATCCCTAGAGGGGTCTTTAAAATAACTTACAAAAACATGTCATAAAAAACATCCTGTTCATTCATCCGTTCCTTTTGTCAACCATCCCCTATCCGTTCATCCATGCCATCATTCACCCATCATCCGTCCATCCATAAATATATTAAAGGGTAGCTCCGGAGTAAGTTTAAGCATAGCCCTATTGCACGAGCCTTCGAACAGCAATATATTTTGTATAGAATGAAAGAATTTTGAAAAGCATAAATCTAAGAGCGAACACAAAACACTTTACATTGAGTCAAGGGCACCTGAGATCGGTTTCGAATAATGAGGATCCATTGATCCAGTGTAAAGTGCTTGTTCGTTTCTTTGTTCGCTTCGTTCTATGCTGTTTCAAATTAATTTGTTCCACTCGCTAACTAGAGCATTTAGCAGGCTCGTTCGGCAGGACTATGCTTGAATTCACTCCGGAATTTTCCTTTAAATAACATAATAACATAATCACATAATAGACTACATGTCCCTTAATCTGGACCTAGTTAATGTAGATACACACACGCACACACACACACACACACACACAAACACACACACACACTAAAATATACCCACTTTTCCCTATACATGGCTACATACCTGATTGACTTTTTGGAATTCCTTCATTTTGCTCCTAAACCACCCATGATCATGGATTTCCCTAAGCTCAGTGGCAGCGCTGCCTTAAAGGCACTTACTACCGTAAGACATACGCACAACCATGCAGTTACACAATAGCCAAGGTGAGAGAGGATCATTGAGGGCACTGGCTGCTTCAAATGTTAAGCATTCTTCAGTATGATTAGTCTGAAGGTAAATACGTTCAGACTAATGATTAACAAACTAATGACTTTTTTGTTAAGTTTCATAACGTGTTTATCAAATTTCAGTGTCAAGCATGAGACCTAAATATTTTAATAATGATAAAAAAAACAAATCCAACATCTTTGTGTCGAGGCGCTTTAAAAACAGTACTAGGAGCACCCAAGAGTTAACCTGAGTCCGCCAGATGGACTTGCTCCCTCCCGCAATTCCATCTGGGAACACTCCGTTGAAATAGTTTTGCTTCGTTAGTTTCGTTTTCGTTAGTTTAGTTTTGGCTGATTGGATAAGGCATCTGTCTATCACCACCTATGTTGGTGATAGACGGGCCAAATCAACCAATCAGACCAACAAAGCATATGACGTACTAGCATACATACATGTTCTAGACCCGCTTTTTGTTGCGCCACACCTCAACCCACCTCAAAACCAACACTGATTGGACAGTTTGTTTGGCGAACTGCTCCAAATTCTCTTCAACGGAGAGTAGCCAGACTGAGCTGCAAGTGAAGACCTGATGCTTGCAAGATCAGTTTGGTCTCATGAGGCTACTCAAGAGTATCAGGGGCAGGGAGAGGAAGGGTGGGACAGGAAACAAAAGAGTTCACAGATTATATATGTCATGGAGGTGTAAATGTAGGAGGAGAGAGAGAGAGAGAGAGAGAGAGAGAGAGAGAGAGAGAGATTTACGGCAAGACACATGAAGTTTTCAAGTTTCAAGTAGGCTGTAGCAGCATAACTAATCTTTCAGGCAAATAATATGTTATTTGTGTTCTGTCTTCTGCACTGTATCCTCTAGTCTTTCTAAATCAAGTCTTCTTTCTAAATCAGGTTGTCCCAGACATATAACCTGGATGTCCTGGAGAGCCTGATTCCAGAGAAGCCCAAGTGTGGCTCGTGTGGCGGGGAGGCAAGCAAGCGCTGCTCCCGCTGCCAAGGGGAATGGTACTGCAACAGGTCAGACATCTTCACCCCCTGGCACAACATAAAACACACGCACACACACACACACACACACACACACACACACACACACACACACACACACACTGCAACAGGTCAGACTCTTTCACCCCTGGCACAACATAAAACACACACACACACACACACACACTGCAACAGGTCAGACTCTTTCACCCCTGGCACAACATAAAACACACACACACACACACACACACACACACACACACTGCAACAGGTCAGACTCTTTCACCCCTGGCACAAAATAAATGCACTCAAAACACACACACACACACACACACACACACACACACACACACAATAACAGGTTAGACATTTTCACCCCCTGGCACAACATCAAACATGTACACAAACACACACACACACACACACACACACACACACTGAGCACATCTAAGTGCTTCCAGACTGACAACCTCCTGATCTTGTGTGTGTTTTCTCTTATCTGCAGAGAGTGTCAGGTGAAGCACTGGCCTAAACACAAGGCTGCGTGCCAGCTTATGGCTGAGGCCACTGAGCAACTGCAGAAGGAGCTCAACATCAGTGCCTGACGCGGGCCTTCGCCCAGGGGCCTCGTGACCTGTACCGTCAGGGACGGAGCCAGGAAGGACTTCAGACCATCTTACCATGAAACTGTGAATGAGCTCATATAATCTTATAGACCCGGAGGCAATTACTAGTGTAGAGAAGATCATTTGCAGAACAATACAAAAGAACTGTTCTGTACTGTCCTGTATTTATCTCTACCCTCGGGCTACACTGGATGTGTTACGGAAGCATTAAGTCACGTTCCATCAAAAGTACATCGATTTTTTTTTATTTATTTATTTTTTTAGAATGTTGGCTGCGCTGCCAAGTCTGGTTTTGGCAGTTCCATTATTTACAGTATGGTGGAAGCAAATTGCAACGACAGATAAGTCTTTGACTTAATGCATCCAGTGTAGCCTCCCAGAAAGTCTTCATTTAAAAAAAAAGCCATTCTTCTATGGAGTCAGTGCTACTCAGTACTGTGATTACTTGTGTTGATCAGCATGATGTGAGGTTCGCACTCCACACTCCAGCAGGAGGCATGCTGGGTAAGAGAGAGTCCCAGTGACAGACCAGTATTGTCTATCTGTCTGTTCGTGTCAGATGCCTCGGCCCGCAACAGCAGCAGTGGTGTGACAGCTGGGAAGTCGGGAAGTTGGCACTTCTCTTTTGCAGGAGTGAGTGAACTCAGATGAAACTGGTGGTGATGGTTTTGGAGTTGCTGAAATCCTCGGGACGGCCAACTGTTCTGTAGTCAACTTGCTGCCCAGTATTTTCAGCTGTTTCTGTACTTCTTCTGTGTAGATGTGTTATGAAATAAATAAAATAACAATTTATTTGGGGATTTTTTTCATGTGTTTGTGTTTGTGTTTGCAAGAACTTTAGACATTTCCGAGTTTGATAACATCTGTTTGTTTATTCCAGTCAGTCCAATTTAGAAACAGAAACTAGGAAGTGGTGAATTAGGAGTTACAGTCATGAGATATATAATTGCTGGTGCAATTGATTCTTCATCTCGGTGAAACAGACGTTTGGGATTGTGTTTGAAGACTGGCAGGTACCGTTGGTCAAAAGAGAAGTGACAGGAGGAAGTAGCTTAACAATTTAGATATATCATGGCAGTTTGATAAAGGTGGTCTGACTTCAGATTCAGAATGTATAAAAACTTTTCACATCATACTTTGTGTTTTTTTTATGTAGAGTAAAGCTATTATGATCAACAAATTAAGGGAAAATTGTTTTGGTTTATGCGTCACTGATACAAATAATGCATCTGACCTTTGATGTACACTCAAGATTATTTCCACAGTTTGTAAACAGAGTTGTCACTTATTCACTTGAAGTGTTTGAGGTTTTTTTTTTCTAAACCACACAGGAAAAAGTATGTTTCATGTAAAGCGCGCGTATTTGCAAAGTCTGGGGTAAATATTTGCTTTCAGAGATACATTTTGGCGCAGAGAGAGCGCTCCATAATGCGGTGGGAAATTGGCCACATGACAGTATTTTTCACCACATGTAACGCTTGATTGGTGATCAGACGGAGGAGGGGTCGTATGATCTACGAGGCTGGGGAGAGGAGAGGAGAGGAGGTTCCTTTCCTCGCAGGACAGCACGGGGTAGACCTACCGGAAGCGACCGAACGCCCTGAGGCATTCGGAACCGTTATGCCGATCATCTTAACCTGACAGCAGCTGCAGGGTGTTTTAATGTAAAAAGTCGAGGTTGTCTATTCGCTCCAGGAAAGTGCAGGCACGACGGCCAGGAGTTGGAGGTTATGCGGGTGGAAGACGCTTTTTGAGGAATGCCTGACGAAGACATATTTGCAGCGGTCAGTTTTGTAACTTTTTAGGGGGAGAAAACAGAAGTTTTGTCATCACATGGCACGGGCATCAGACTGAAACTTTCTGTGGGACATGCAGTAAACTATTTTGTGGACGTTCTCAGGACTTACAAAGATTTTGATTATTTGATGACACAATCAAGTTTTCACTTTCTTACTTCGCTTTTTGCCACCCGAGGGCAAACTGGAAAATACATGTTTTCTTTTATGAAGGAGCACGTCGTCTGGCATCTGCAGTATCGCACCTCTCCACCGACTGAAGTTACAGAATTTGACAACTTCAAGCTGGCACACTGACGCACAGGATGAACATCAAAGTTCTTCTTACATCTTCGCATCTCCTTCGACTGATGGCTTCTGCTACAAGATCAAGGCAATTTCTCTTTCTTTCTTTCTTCCTTTATATTGCCAGAATAAGGTTACAACAATAGCATATTTTGGGTGACTATATTGTGTGTGTTACGCATAGGCCTATTTTAAAAAGATGAAAACAATCTATGTTCATCACTACTTTGCAAAGTATGATATAGCTTTCCTCCTGCCCCCAGGTCATTGACACACCAGTCATGCTCTCAAGTACTGTAGGTTAGCTTATTGGACTGCTGAGTGTTGGAGAGCTGCGCATTAGGTCATGTATTGAGGATTTCTCCTGGGCTATATTTCTGTCTGGTCTTATTCTGCACCCTCAAACCAAGAGTACTTGCAGACAAATTACCTTGACCATTAAGTTTGACAGAAGCTCCGCAGAAGGTCCACCATTACCTGGAACATCTTGTACTCAGCATTACCAACAGGTGCAGTGTGTATTTCATGAGGGAGAAAGGTCTGCTCAGCTCAATTAAAGCAGAGACACTTATGATTAAAGTAAATGGGATATGGAATGCGTAAAACAAGGGGAATACTGGATGATATCAAAGTAAACTCACTCTCAACCTAAGGAGAAAAGGGAGCTTAAATAAATCCATAGGTCTGTTCTTCAAACTCACCAAGTGCTGTAGGTAGGGAAAAGAAGCAGAAAATTTGATACAACATAGGCTGAGCAGTGAACCGGCAACTAGCTCTAAGTGAATGGGGCATAACAACTTACTTTCAGTTTCATGTCATTATGCCCCATTCAGTCAGCATTAGTAATGGGTTTGTTATTCGGTCTCTGACAGCACTCAGGTACCTGGAACAACAGGGCTATTGACTGATTCACACTGGATTTCTGGTTTAATCAAAGCATGTCATAGACAGATGTGTTTCGGCCTATGCCATCTTTGGTCCATTTCTACCATTGACTTGTGTTTATCCAGATATTCAATCATAAACATAAAATTGAATACCTCAATGAATTATAACACTGTGAGTTCCTAACCTATAACAATGTAGCATTGTGGTCTTATTGAGATCTGGGTGTCTTGTTGTTTTATTTATTTTATTGGAATATAGTTAGCATAGCCTACTGTTTTATTTATTTTTGACTTATTTTAATAGCCTTTCTTAATTTAGCCTATTTTACTTTTCCTGCATCCTATCCTTACTCTTAATGCAATTTCACTACATGCTTGCAGTAGTAGGCTATGTATGTGATAAATAAACTCAATTGAATCTTGAATCTTGTCTTCCAGGGCATGAACATGGCTACTGTCTGTGTATACACATAAGGTCCTGCTTGCACAAGGAGTACTGTGAAGCACCATGTCGGCAGGAGAACTAATTGAGCTGCAGGACCTGAGGGCAGAGGACCGCATCGAGCTGACCCTGCCTTCCACCCCACGCACGGCCCGCCTGGAGCGGGTCAACGCTGTACGTCTGAGCCCAGGGAGGGTTCCGGAACTACTAAGCCGGGTTCGGATCATCCGGCTGCTGGGCGGGATCATTGCGGACCCCAGGCCCGGGGAGGAGGTCGGGGGCGTGGGGGTGGCCGACCCAAAGTTGATGGAGGAGGCTGGAGAGGGCCATGACTTCCAGCCCTGCAGTCACACGCAGCCCACCTGGTGCGACCTGTGTGGAGACTTCATCTGGGGCCTGTACAAGCAAAGCCTGCGCTGTGTCAGTGAGTATCCCCTGACTGTCAGTGAGCCCTGGGAAAACTGGGACTGTATGGGGCTTTGTGTGTCTGTATGAAGAAAGTGGAGAAAAAAAAATTAAAAAATCAGAATCAGGTTTATTAGCCAAGTATATAAACATATACAGTACAAGGTAGGTGGTAGGTGTTAGCTCTCAACACACTTAACAATAGACAGTAGTATTCTGTACAATAGTAGACATATAATATACACATACTGTACAATTAGTAGACATATGATATAAACATACATTAAATATACAATAAGGTCTCTAATAATATACACAAATGCACACCAACAATATATACAAATAATACAAATTCAAATAATACAAAGGCTGTGTCTTTACTCTGAAAGAATGTGTTTTATATGACCATAAAGTTGTGTGAGGTTTGTCTATGGTTGTTCTTGTACCTATCTCAGGTACAGTATGACAACACTAGTGGGTGGGTGTTCTCCAGTGCTGGACTGGGACCAAATAATGGCCTGGGCATTTTTGCCCATGGCAGCCATCCATTATTTTATTTAATAATAAATTCATGGCAAGATAAAATAAAAACACTGTAAATTGAACACATTACGTGAACAGAGACATGAGAGATTGAATTTGATTAGCCCAATATCCTTCAAAAAGTATGAAAGTAAGACAGTATGACAGCAGAGTAGTAGAGTATGACAGCCCCAGCCCATAAATGACCGTCTGCCCACCGGGCATTGATGTTTATACCCTATGGCCAGTCCAGTGCCTGGGACTCATAACAGTGTGTGTGCCCTTGTACTGTACCTCTCACAGGTACTGTATGACAGCAGTGTGGGTGCTCTTGTACCTCTCACAGGTATGGCAACAATGCTTTGCTCATAATGCTTCATATTTACTAATTCAACAGGAAATGATTTCCATTTTCTGCTTGTTTGAAATTAGAGAATGTACGCATTCTGGTCACTTTAGATTATTATCACGCTACAGCTCTCCACAGGGCTGGTGCACTGCTGCAAGCCTTACTTGCCTGCCACCGCACCCATATCTATTTTAGATCAGACTGAGGAGAATGCAGCAAGCGTGTACCTAAACAACTTTAATCTATTTGTGGTCTGGTATTGTTTTTTTTTCCTTCTACTTCTTCTTCCTCACACATAACTGTGTTGAAGTGGTTTTGAGCTATTTTATCACATGAAAGAATCTAACCTGAATCTACAAAGGCTCTCTAGCAATGCTGGAGCCAGGAGCAGGCAGCAAGCTACAGTAGACTTGCACAACAGCAGCATGCATGGCTGGAGGGGCTTTAGCTGATGTACTGTATAGTATAGGCCATTGCGGCACTGCTGGCCTCCTGTTGTGCTTGTGCTGGCCCCCCGGTCCCCTGCATGCATGCCAGTGCGTCCCCAGCGGGACTCAATGGGCTTGTTGTGCGGTGGCCAGCATTCATAGATCAGGCCCATTCATCCGGATTGAATGCTTGTTAATGAGGACTGCATGGGCATCCCCAAGGCATAGTGGCTGCAGGTTGGCACAGGCTTGACAGGGGACTCTCTCTCTCTCTCTCTCTCTCTCTCTCTCTCTCTCTCTCTCTCTCTCTCTCTCTCTCTCTCTCTGGCTTGCCTTGGCAGACTTGCCAGGATGGGAGCAATGGGATCCTTTACCCATCTATGTGAGTTATATGTACTATGTGTGCCATTGGCATTGTGGCTGGCACAGATTTATTTAGGCTACTCCTAGACAAGGGAACTGCATTTATATAAGGTGGTGATTGACTGAAAGTAGTCTGAAGGACTACAGTATACTTCCTTCCTCCAGTGGGGGCCTTCCTCATAAGACCCTATTTCTGGCCACCGGGAACAGTTTGGTACTCAGTCGCTGCTTCTGAAATGCCATGCTGTTTTGTATCAAGGGCATCGCATATGCAGGACCGGTTCTAGGCATAGACAAACAAGGTACCAAAAAGGCTAGAACCGGCCTTGCGCATTGCGCATAATGTGCTTGTTTGCCTAAATTGCCCACTCATGAAATAATGGCTCTGTAGGTAAAATGAGCTAGTATTTAGTAAAATAAGCACACATTTTTTCACTTAGATTGACAAAATGCATTGGCCCATCCAAGGTCGTATGGATTACGTTGTTCCATTTTGTAGCATTTGTGATACTATACAACAAGTGTATCCTGGCTCACTCATGTATCTTATGTCTCACTCATATGTCGCCTAGCCTGGCACGCCCTCCTAGTGACGTAACACCTTTGCCATTACTGTCGCTGGTCTGGCCAGCTGCTGATCGGGCAGGATTTCTGAATTCCCCTAGACGGGGGAACTGCCCCCTCTTGGTCAAGAACCAATCAACTTTGAGCAGCTCCAATGGCTCTCAGTCCTGTTCAAGCAATTCCCTTCGCTTCAAATGCATCAGAGGAAAGAGTGGTGTGATTGGTTTTGCTTCGGCAACCATGCGTTTTGAGAAGTCTCGTAGAGCTTTGATAGTTGCTGGCAATCAGGCTATATGTCGCCAACAGCTTTTAGGACATTGAGTACCCTTTTTGAAAATGTGCTACACAGGTGAATTCATGGAGGCTGTGGTATCATAGTGGTTAAGGAACCCAGTAGTGTAGTGGGGGGGTGGTGATGTAGTGGTTATGGAACCTGGCTAGCTGGGCTAGTTGCCTGGAAAGGGTGGGTTCTAATTCCAGTTGCCCGTACTTTGTCCTTGAGCAAGGCACTTAACCCTAAGTTGCTGAAAGCTCTGAAGTAAATTAATTGTTAGTTGACAAGTGTAAGTTGCTTTAGATAAAAGTGTCTGCTTAAATGTCAATGTATGACCAAATTCTCCTTGACCTTTGGCTTTCTTTATGATGTCTTAATTCAATCTGTGTCGTCCACTGCAGCAGGCTTTAAATTAAATCAGCACTTATGGTATGCTAGCTGCATGTTATTTTGGTTCCTGACATGAAATGAAGTGTTCCCCTATTACCCAGTTCTATTCAAATTACCCATAGTGGGCTGCATATGAGAAAGGGAAATTCAAGCGGTTCCCTACAAGAGTGCTAAAAACAGAACCCTCAAAACTAGCGATGGGGATTAGCAAGGAATCTTGAGCTCTTTTCTCCCCCCGCCCCTGGCCTGAAATACCGGCTCCATATGGGTCTTATTGAAAGTGTACAAGTTTTGGATGAGCTTGTATTATGAGTGAGTAAGACATTGGCTGGCCAAGCCTCCAGCTGCCGCTCTCACTGGTTGGGGCCTCCTAGCAGCCTTAATGCTGAGAGAGCACATTTTCCCACCTGAACTGCAACTCCTAGAACCATGAATCATTAGACAGTCTTTCCAGTCAGTGCTACAGTGAGGCAGGTTTTCCATCAAGTTTATGTAAAACAGAGAAAAGTCCCGTGTCCACTCGAGGATGTTGACTTGACACTGTGAGAGTTTTTGCTGTTAAAGATTGAGTTACCCTGTCAATGATCCTGAGAGAAAAACCCAAAAAAGCTTTACAAAATAGATCAAGTGAAATGGACTGGTTAAGTGTGCAGGTCAGACGTAGTTAGACATGTATAAACAGTGTTTCATTGAAGTGTATTTGGCCCTGTGAACGTTTATACGTCAGCTGTGCAACTTAAGACAGACAGTCTTCAGTGGCACTCATGTTAGCGTGTCAATATCTGTCTAAAGCACCAGAACGTTTCCTGTGTATGAGACCACGTTGTTGAAGGGTCGTGTGTGTGTGTGTGTGTGTGTGTGAGAGAGAGAGAGAGAGAGACAGAGAGCAAGTGTGTGTGTGTTTTGAGAGAGAGAGAGAGAGAGAGAGAGATTATGGTGTGTGTGTGTGTGTGTGTGTGTGGGGGGGGGGGGGGGTCGTGTGCAATACCACACTTTCCTGCACAGTCAACATGCAGGTCAGTCACCTCCACCCTACTAGCCTACACCCACCTTCTTTATATGAGTCCTCATTCTGGCTTTTCCATCATCAACCACTGCTCTTTCACTTCATTCTCTTCATTCTTTCTTTCTCTATGTTACACACACACACACACACACACACACACACACACACACACACACACACCACACACTGACATTTAATTTCCTTAGTTCTTTTACATAAGATCTCATATTTCACTTGACTGTGAAGTTTTGCTTCCCATCCTGCAGGGTTAGTCTGCCGCATGTTTTTGAAATGCTTGTCTGTCCTGCATGTGGTTCTGTTTAGGCCCTTTTGTAGATGCTTCTTGGGTTTGTTGGTGAAAATATGAACATTGCATAATGTGGCCCGCTTATTGCTCTCAGTTCCTGTTTTGTAGGTCAAGTAGTATAATGTATTCTCTTGCAAGTGTGAGTGCACAGTGTGTGTGTGTGTGTGTGTGTGTGTGTGTGTGTCTTGTATGTACTATATGTTTAGAGTTTGAAGAATGTATCTCTTAGGGGTATGCAGTAACATCTTGTGAATTTGCAAGAATTTGTCATTTTAGGATAGTTGATGACATGGTTAGACTACATGGCGTATGTGCATTGCAGAAGGCAGGTTCACAACGGCTTGGGGCTAACTTTATTTGGACTGTAACGTTACATTTCCCTCAGGACTAGTCTGATTTTACAGACAGCCAAGAGAGGATAGTGATGAATGAAACAAATTTCATATCACCGTATGCACAGATACCACAAAGAATAGCGTGAAATAAAATATCCTAGACACCTATTGCGTCTTTATACCTTGGCTGAAAAATGTAGTGCCACACATTCTATATGGGCAAGTTGTTTTAAACATTCTAAACATCCACAAAAATACCTATTTTTGCCATAAACCACAATTCATTATTCATTAAGTTATGGTAACATGCTCTCATAGTATATCCTGGTTTGTGCGACCACGCTCAGAAATGAAGTGTGGTCTGGCAAAGCTAGCATTGCTCGGGAATGCCGGGCAGGATTAATCTGAACGTCTATCAAATGTTATCAAACTTCTATCAATGTTATGGGACAAAGCTGAACAGAGTCATTATAAGCTCACCTCCTTCAGCCTGCTCGTTTCTCATTGGGTCCTGATTTTTCTGGGCTCGAGAGTTGAGGAAGTTGCCTCCTTGGCCATACTGACTTGATCGCGAAATTTCATGCAGCGACAGGAAGTATGGGCGAGCCCAGGTTACTTAAAGTGTACAGGTTTAAATGGTAGTCTACTTCAGCAGTGGTTGAGAAAATGGGCTACGAGTACCACTAGGGGTACATGAATTAGTTCTAGGGAGTACACAAAATATAATCTGTGAATGGGTTGTCAGCTCTCACCAGGATAAAGGTAACAATGAAATAATGTAATACTCAAACTATCTATCACCAATACAACCCAACCTAATTGGTTGGATGTAATATGTGTTGCCATTTTGTTCATGCAGCAATAATTATGCAAAAAATCTTAATTGTTATAGCAAGCAGACTGTGGGTACAGGAGTCTACATGACATTTAATGTAAGTCTGGGGACCACAGGCTTTGCCTTACTAAGGTCAAGTTAGCACTCCTGCAGAGACTTAATTTCTCCACAAGATGTCAGCATTGTTTTTGCTCCTCAGTCCACAGAGATTCCAGAACATGTTTTGCTGTGTGTTTCAGTACAGATGTTACACTCATATTCTTTAATGTTGCTAGAATGTTGCTAAAATTGACATTTTTGTCATATGCACCATAACACCAGTAAAATTGATAGCATTGTGTGATGTAAACAACTACATGAAACCTGACCATTTACTTTTTATGGCTATAGAACTTGGAATTGTACAAAACATTTCATGTAATCATTCACATTACAGAAATGTTAAGGCATTTTAGTGGTGTGACAAAAATGGAATTATTGACTTGCTCATTAGCATATTTTTTATCAAATATGTTTTTATTGTGCATTTGAGGTAATAACTTAACTGAAAACTTGTTTTAAGAATGTATTGGTGGTCAGTTCTTTGACTTTGGCTCAGTGTGCATGCAAGTGCAGCACAAGAACCAAGCAACTAATATAACAAGCAAAGCAGCAAAAGGCCTTTCTCCTAAGCAAAGGCAAAGGATGTGCTGCCTTTTGTTTGTTTGTTTTTTAACTTGTTTATTTTTTGTTGATCTCAGTTCATGTAATTTTTAAAGAATATCTTTTCAGTGATTTCACAAACAAAAACAAAAAAAGAACAGATACACATTATTCTTCACAGGTAGTCCAAAAGACACACCCAGCAACATCAAAGGGCCTATTACCTCAACTTTGGGGTCTCCTTACGTCACCTGTGACCAACAACAATGTAGCTCATATATCAGGCTCCAAAATCCACAGAGGTGCCATTTAATGCCCAGAGGTGTTGAAACCCTCCTCCTCCTTTACCACCCACACATCTCCACACACACGCTCACCCACCTACACACACACATACACAAATCATTTCCTCTCGTCAATTGTTCGCGAAATGGGTTATTGTTAAGAAGACATTCTTCAGAGGTGATGGCACAGGTGTGACTGTAGATGAGGAACTGATAACTGATAGCCTAACTGATAACTGATGCAATTCTGTGGTTTTTGCTTGTCTCAGATTGCAGGTTCACATGCCACTACCGATGCCGTGCCCTCATCAAACTGGACTGCAGTTTCGATCAGGGTTCCGTGGCTGACCATGTTAGCGTCACCGAGGAGGACACAATAGAATCGGACACAAATGTGGTGAGAATATGTTGGAGAGGTGTTTGGCTAACATATGATTTATACTTTTACTGTACACAACCACACATGAGACAGGCCTATTGCACTGTATAGATTTCATATTGACATCACACATCCAAATTTCCCCTGGGATGAAAAAAGGTATCTATCTACTATCTATTAATCAGGAGAGACCATTAGCTTTTCTTTTTGTAACACTTTTAACTGCTTTGTAACACACAAATATCATAATTTCAGATTAATTCAACTACATTTTGATAAAGTCCACTCATGGGGTAATTATATAGTGAACTGAAGTATTAAGGTATTTTAATTGTGTTATTTAATTGTTTGAAGATTATAGCCTTTTAATAAGCTATGTACACAACCACACATGAAACAGGACTACAACTGCAGTGCATCTACCTCATATTGACAATACACATCCAAATTTCCCCTGGGATGAAAAAAGTATCTATTTATTTATACTAGGGCTATCTATCAATCAGGTGGGACCATTAGCTTTTCTTTTTGTAACAGTTAACTGTTTTGTGATCATCATAATTTCAGATTAATTTAACAAAATTTTGATAAAGTTATATAAATTATATAAAACACAGTGAACTGAAATATTTTAATTATGTTAAAAGTAGCCTTAAGATTATAGGCCTGTTATCTTATGATATGTTCATGGCTGATCATCTCAGCGTAGCTGTAGTTTTTATTTCTATCCATTTTTGTTTTTTATCCTTAATGTATTACTATCTGCTACTTTGTATCAATCCGTAGCGAGTTTATTGAATCTCACGTGTTCCAAACGGGAGGGAGCGGGAAAGGGGGGGCATGAAAAATGGTGGGACCTCAGACCGCGTCAGGCTTGTCGAGTTGGAAGTTCCTCTAGTCAGCCAATCAAAACAAGCGTTGGCTGGGTTGTATATTTTCCAATCCCAACGGCCGGGTGGGGCAAACATCCTGTATGAAAAAAAGCCGACTACACCAACGTGGGTTAGATCGTTTGGTTACATTACGCACGGAGATTCAACCTAATACGTTTTCCTAGAGAATTCGAATAGTTGAGGGTCCTAACTTGTCGATAGGCCTACATTTCGGGTTATTTTGTGCATTAGACTATCGTTTTATCAAACAGTTGCATAGCTGAAGTTTACTTGGCAAACGAAGTTGAAAGTTGTTGGATAGTGTGTCGTCGAAGCAGTCCAATAACGTTATTAGGTTGCCTTAAAAATGAGTGAGACAAACGGGGTAACGTTAGACCAGACCCCATCGTTTGAGAAAACATGGGGCAGTTCCACGAGCAGTGGCTACTGCAGTGAGGAGGATTCGGACTCGGAGTTCGAGCAGTACTACACCGCACGCACATCCTTCATTCGTAAACCAAAGAAAGAGCAGGTGAGACCTTCAATGAATACTGAAGTTACATTTTTATCAATACAGTTCTTGTAGTGTGACTTTGTAGGATATGTAAGTTAGGACATTGTAATTACTCGGTATCTTGGTGGCAATTTGATAGTACCTCTTTTACGCAAACATGCGTTAACATCTCAATGTTTCCATAGGTGAAATTGATGACAATTAACATAACAGAAAGAACACTCTTGGGCATTAAATTCAGGCGTGTTATCTTTACCTGAAACTTAGCTAGTTGTTTGAACAATACTGAGAACATCCTGTTGCTGCCGCCGCCACTCCTCGAGGTTGGGTGGAGTGCCATCTTGGTTTTGCGCCAGCTGTTCCTGATGTTTGCATTAAAACGCAAAAGTGGAATGAGAGCAAAAACATCCTGATATTGGCATTTTCTCTTCCGTTGTAACAACAGAGTCAATGTCATAATTTTGAAGTCATTATGACACTTTAATTTTAGCATTGCAAACTTTTGTTTACAATGACACTCCCATCCCTTCCCCTAAATGATTTGAAAAGTTATATTCTCCAGCTGAGGGTTTAGGACAATTAAATTTTTCGGTGCTTATGTTAACTTGGACATATATTTTATGTTTCAAGAACATTGATATCTTAACCATACTGTTTTGAAACTAAGTTTCTCAATGACACAGAGCTGTGGTTGTGGCGCAATACGGAATTACTCTTAGTCACAGGAAACGGCAGTCTCTCTATGAGTTTGTCAGCAATGAAACATTGTCTATATCGTTGTGATCATCTCCAGACTTGGATACTGATTTTGTTTTGGGCTCCCATGAGATTCACACACAGGTTCGGTATCTGTGGACTTCCTCTGTAGTAAACATTCCTAAGGACTAGAAGAGAAACCATGGGGTGATGACATGAGTTTTCTGTCATCCATTTAGATTTAAGATAATGGCCAGTGACCATTTGACCTGACTTCCTGGTAGTGAATCACTGGAAATCATTTTGCCAGACAACTCACTGATTGTCTCATGCACTTTTCACCGGCAGACTAAATGGATTTGACTTAATAGATTGTGTGTGTGTGCGTGCACAAATGCACTCACATGTGGTCATTATTTCCCTGCACCATCATCACTGGTCATCGACTTGTTAACTGTTTTAACAGTTAACGGTCACTTGTCTGCTGTTAGGCTTATTGGTTATTGATTTAATACTAACAGCCCATCTTTATGATCCAGAGTGATGTCTGGACCAGGGGCCTAGGTCTGAGGGAATCTACAATTCTATGTAGATTTATGTATATATTGACATTTAAATGGATTTTTTATAAGTGCCCATTTTATACGTTACCTATTTCACATTTAAATATTGATGTGTCCACAACGTTAAAGGTAGCCTCTAGTGGCTATGATAATGTGTTCAGGTAGAAGGCCTTAGAAGTGGAATGTAACAGACACTATTATGTCTGTGGTACTTCTTGGGAACTTGTAGCATACCACAAACTCTCTTTTGATGACAGACAAAAAGTCATAAACAGATTGTCTATCTTGATAACGGGACAATGGGGTGGGGGTTAGACTCTCCATTCCCACGTGAGAATCTATCTGAACAAGGGAGCCGTTTTCCTGAAGGGGAAGTAGGAGGAGGGAGACTTGACTATTTTTAGCAGATGACCACAAGGCTAAGGAATGCGGCAGTCAAATCCTGACAGACAGCTGCAGCAGCCCAGTAGTGACCTCCTGTGTTTTGGGGGAGGCTGAACCGAGAGTTTTGATTGGACGACACTGACGTCAGGGGCTTTAGGCCAGCCGAGCGGACAGGAAGTTAAGAGGGCTGATGCAACAGGCTGTTATACTCTCATAGCTGTGTATGTGTCTATGTAGGGAGGGGGGGTTACACTCATAGTGGTGTCAAGTTACAGAGTGTTGCTTCTGCCTAAACAAACTGGCATGAACAGCAATGCCAAGAAACTGCCGCTCTGGCAAGAGTTTGGGAGCGGTTGTAACAGTTGAGGCAGTTGTCTATGGGCAGTTGTTCAGCCTGGAGTCAGCTCAGCTGCCGGGGGGTTGTGGCAGGGTGGGGGTGGTCGTAGAGTACAGAACAGCAGTTTCCCACGGGTCTTCACTCCTGCCACACATGATTAGCATGGATGTGAAAGTGCTGGATGCTTTTCTCCCACTCCTCAAGTCTAACGATCACAACAGGCTTATAGAAATAGGGCACTCCACACATCAATCTTCGTCCTGCAACATCAGCTGCCTCTCATTTGGGCTGAAGATCTTTTAAAAGGAGAAACAAGAGCACACTGATGAAACTTGACGAAAATTGACTTGTGTTTCGCCACCACTATATCTTCGTTAGAGTCAACAGGCTTGTGTCCAGCAGCAGATTATTAGTTCCCAATGAAGTGCACACATTGGCCTGTTGTCATTGTACACTTGCCTTTAGCATTATGTCATGGCATGGACGAATTGTCGTCTTGGCACATTGTGTGCCTGGACCTGTTTGACGACCAGCATTGCGAGATTTAGATCACATTAGATTTGGTGAGTCAGTGGTATCTGCATCTGGGCGTCACAAGGGTGTAATCCTCTCGTCGTCTTCCCATGTGACAAGATGTCTTGTAACGACCTCTGAATCTACATTGTGACCGACATTGTGGCCAAAGTGTCAAATCATTTTAGCACTTTTCTTTTAGGGATCAAACACCACTACCACACTTTTGTGCCACCAGCATATACTGACCTCTAGTGGTGCAGTAGTGCACAAGCAAGTGTCAAAGGAGCACACCTGAAAATGATTCATTTTCTCCCAGGAACTCCAACTTCTGAGGGTCCTGTAAAATGTTTAGAGTATTGAAGGAAGTGTAACATGAACGTGACCCACTTTTTAACTGCCACTTGCTGGCATGAATAAAAGCTAATAAAAGAATTCCATGTGACGAGTTCCCTTCCTGTTTTTATATTTCTCCTCTAGGATGAACAGGCTGAGTGTGGGAAGCAGGAGCTGTCTCCAGCAGATATCCAGAAGAAGGTGAAGGAATACAATGCTCAGATAAACAGCAACCTATTCATGACATGGGTAAGTTGATAGTCATACGTGTGTGTGTGTGTGTGTGAGAGAGAGATTGGTCACTGATTTTCTTTTTTTCCCTTCCTTCTTCAAAGCCATGTAAATTGGCAAACGTGTGGTTTTTAAATGGCATTTCTCCCTCTTCTCTTTCATTAGAACAAAGATGGCTCGTACACTGGCTTCATCAAGGTCCATCTGAAGCTGGTGCGCCCAGTGTCTGTTCCACCGCCCAGGAAGGGTTCATCTGCGCAGGAACCACCCAGCCGTGGCAAGCCCGCAGCTGGTAGTGCCTTGAAACGCCGCACCTCCTTCTACCTGCCCAAGGATACGGCTAAGCACCTCCACATCAGCTCTCGCACCAGCTCCCGTGAGGTCATTCAGGCCCTGCTCAAGAAGTTCACTGTGCTGGACAACCCAGCCAAATTTGCCCTTTTTGAGCGCAGCGAGCGCCATGACCAAGGTTAGCAGCGCGGTACAGCTCAGCTTGCCACTTTACATGATGTAGGGGTTTCATTTGTGCTCTTTAAAGAGTTTAAAGATTAGCTTTATGCAACACAATCTTATGCTGTCCTTGTGTTTGTCTTTGTTTTAGTGTACTTGCGTAAGCTGCCTGATGATGAGCGTCCTCTTCACCTGCGTTTGTGTGCCGGACCCAACGAGAAGGTCCTCAGCCTGGTGCTGAAGGAGAACGAGACTGGAGAAGTTAATGTGAGTAGAGCAGCTGTATTGAACACAAAATTAATAGTGGAGAAAAAAGGTGATTGCTTCAGTGGGTGAAGATAAATATCCAGGGTCAGGTGCTCTTCAGGATCAAAAATAAAATATATTCAGGAAAAGAGAGAGGAGATCTGAGGCACTCTGCCGAATTCGGCAGAGTGCCTCAGATCTCCTCTCTCTTTTCACAAAATTAATAGTCTTGAGGATTTGAAAGCTATTATACTTGTTTGTACTGAATATATTATTACAAATATTATATTTGTTTGAGATGTTTATGAACTCTTCTCTAACACCTCCACTCTTTCTACAGTGGGACGCGTTCTCTTCTCCTGAGCTTCAGAACTTCCTCCGCATTCTGAAGCGCGAAGAAGAGGAACACGTGAAGCAGATAATACTGCGTTACAGCCGGGCCCGGGAACGCCTACAGGAAGCACTCTCCAGCTCCAAGCCGGGCTGAGAGTCCCCTTCCTGACTTTCCCAGCATGGGACCACCTGCGCTGTTGACCTGTGGCCACTAGGTGGCTCTGGTGTCACCGCTGCATCCAAAGACCCTGGCGACGACCTGGACAGGCCTTCACTCCCCCCCACCTCCTCTCTGTCAACAGAGAGGGTTGACAAAAAAAATCAAGGGAATGAGTGTGTGAGTGAACAAGAGCGAGCGAGAGCAAAATGGGTTGTGCCTTAGACCTAGTGAATGAGTTTACGCCTGAACGAGCGTGTGAGTGAACGAACGAATGGTGAGGAAGCACGGATGGGAGAAGAAGAAAACCGACGTGTCTGAGAACATGTGTGAACTGAGAGTGTGCAGTGAGCATGAAAAAGCAGCATGAGGGACTGCTGTGGACCTGGACTGCTTGGTGGTGTTGGTGGTGAAGAAGTCACTCCATCCTACCAGCTTTGTGAAAGTGTCTCTATTCCTCATTGAGTTACTGTGTGCTCATGAGAGAATGGATTGTTTGTCAATGTATATGTCAGTTTGTCTGTTTTGTCAATGTATATGTCTGTTTGTCTGTTTTATATGTTAAATATATGTTCATTTCTGAATTGGTTGATTTGGATTAACTGTTGTAATTTTTAATAAGGTTGAGGCAAGTCCTCCTATAAGGACTTTTCTTTACACATTGAACTCAAGGCAGAATGCATAGCCAACACTTACACATTGGAAATAGTAATTAAGAAAATTAATTGTATTGGCCACTTATTAAATTGGGGAAATTCTGAAATCCATTCAACTAGCATATCTGTCTATAGAAAACACTGTTAAATAAAGTAAGTCTTAAACTTGTCTGAGTCTTTTTATTGTAAATTTATGGAACACTGAAGGTTATATGACTACATTTAGCACTGTTCAGACTGTTCAAGATCTAGTTGATGATTGAATCTAAAGGCTTAGAGAGTTAACTCCAAGGAGAAGAATGTTCTTACTTTAGAATTTTTTATCGCCATCAAGGCACTTTTTGGATAAACAAGGGTCATTGCCACCAGAATCAGCCATCCAGATGCGCACTGTATAGTTTAGGCTACTGTGCAAGATAAACCCAATTGGCAAGTTTAACGACAGAAGTCATGTTACAATGTTACAAGTGTCATGTTACTAATACTTTTTTCAAGATAGTGTCTGATGCACAATCATAAAACAGGCTTGAGGACGTGGAGTGCGTCGTCTGCGCAATTGATGCGCTTACCATCTGTTCGTGAAGTGCAGAAGCACAGTAGGCTACAGCTGATAAGAGCCCTAGCTGCAACAGCAGCTCTAGACAGGTCTGCTCCAGCATCTTTTCGTGACGCAAAACCTGCCTGTGTACATTTACGTTACAGCTCTGACTCGGAGAAATGGTTATCATACAGTACGTATGCCATTTGTTGACAGTAGAGAGGAAGGATGTTCTGTTCGTTTTCATCAACGTTTGTAACGTTACAAATCAATTTCGTAGCCAGATTTATCAGTCAAAACAATATAGGAAATGTCGTAGCACTGACGTCCTGATGACTGGAAAACCCTGGAAAACTAGCAAGCTCTTTGATATGGTGGTTTTTGTGTCTTTTAGGGTGATTAAGGTTGAACTTTGGTATACGGAGTTGTTATAACGTTGTTTTGCATGTAACATATGTGTTTACTAATGACCATGTTATTCGTTAGCCATTCAGCTAGCAGACATAGGTGAGTTAGCCTTTTGACATTTAATCCCTCAGATCCCAGCACCATACGAGTCAGTGCTGACCACTCTTACGTTACTTTCGACTAAATGCATTCATAGAGAAACAATTACCAATATACAAACTTAATGACACTGACCGAACATGTCATCAAATTAAGATAGTAAAATATTCGCTAACGTGAGTGGCTGGCGTAGTAACATTGAGCTAGCAATGTGTGGCTAAGCTATCGAGCTAGTTAGATTGCTAACGTTAGGTTCATGGTCTCTGTATTTACAACTGACTTGAGTTACCCCCTTTACTCCTTCACAAACCACTTCGTTTCGTCTTCTGTAGAAATGTCTGCCTTTTGCAGAGATGCCGACAATGTAGCTTATGCTTTACTTTCCATGTACACATTGGGAAGCTTGAAATGAAGTTGATCACATCGAGACCACCATGATATGGGCTATGTTCTTAGGGAGGTGCGTCATGCAGGTGGACATCATTTAGTTAATTGACCTGTGTAAGGATGGATTTTGTATGGAGGATCTGGAAAAGCTGATGGCCTGATGAAAAGCCTGGCAAGCGTTGCAATCTCGAAAAAAAAAAATAATGCAATGAAATCACAAAAGTTGTTAAGAATGGTTGTTGATTAATGCCTGAAATTAAATTTGTTTGAGAATTTGAGTATAATTTTTTAACTGTAATGTAGTTAGGCTTACTTTTTTTTTTTTACCAAATGTTTCTTCCACCTAAACTTTTATTTCTGCCTTTCTGTCTCTTTCTTAGGTTTCTTGGTTGAAAATTGAGCTCAATCATAGACTGACAAGGGCTTTCACACGTCAGAGAATAATGTCCTTTTGTTGTTGAGGATGGGTGGGAGTGGATCGAAAGCCAAAGGTGTGTGGCCCTTTGGTGGGTCTGGGGCCTCAGGAGATTCTGCCAGTGATGTCAGCGATCAGTCCTTGGCCCGAATGCGAGGACTTAAGAACGCTACTCCATTCGTATTTACCAGAAGGAGGTGAGTCGTGTTGGCCATTTTGTGTGTTCTTTTTCAGGGTTAGTAGTCATCCGCCAATAATTATGCCTTACTAAAAGTCTAGGTCACATATCTGAATCATGTGAAAGGAACATGCCACCTTTTATGGAAATGTACTCTTTTCCACCTCCCTTTGAGTTAAAGTGTTGAGTTTAAACTTTCACAGTTCATCCAGCCATGACAACAGCGACAGACTTTATGGAGATGCTGATCTCATTCACCTAGCAGGACTTGCCACTTTCCCATACTGGCAAAAATAACAATACCTGGTTGCATTACCTTGCAATATTCTAATTTTGAGAGATGTTGAATTTGTGTTTTCTTCAAAACAGAAACTGTTATCTTCAAAATCAATACAAATATTGGCTAGAAATTATTGTTTTCTAATGTACCTATATAATATATGATGTTCCCATTTTACAAAGTACATTACTTTTTCACAATATTCAAATTTTTAGAGACCTGTGTGTAGTTAGCCTGGGAGTACTCATGCTCGTTTGTGTGCTCCATTTCAAAGCAGCATGGTGACCATGGCCGATTTTCTCGCCTGCTTTAGGAATCCAATCACAGAGCAAAAAGGGACGAGCACGGTGCTCAATTTCAATTTACGTTGTGTGGCGGCTCTTGTATTGGCTCTGAACTAGGTACTGATGCTATGATAGACATTCGTAGCGCCCAATAAACGGCTCTGGACAATTGTAATTGACGCTTCCACTACGAGAAAAGCAATAGGTGGTTCTCCAGACTAAATATCACTTTATTTTTGATTATTTAGTTGACGATAGTCAGGCTAGTGTGTAGTGGCAATTGGGTTGTTTTGGGGATAGTTTGAGTGATGCCTATAGCCATGTTCCCGTTATGCTGATGAGAGTGGTGAAAACTCATTGACCGATTAATTTTGTGTACCCACCACAACCGATTCAAGTACCCCCAGAGGTTCTTGTACCCCAGTTTGACAACCATTAGCATCTCTCCTTTTAACATCAAACTCAAAAGCGATTCAAAATTTCTGATTTTTTCTTATTTAAATCTTGACTTCTTTGTAGTAACAGCGTGTATTAAGAGGTTGATATGACATAGAACTACACTCTTATTTTGGCATAAGACAGGCCTGATAGTATTCATGCACTGTGCCTGATTTCAGGCGTACCAACATGACTGTGGGAGAATGGGATTAAAGTAGGATTACACTAAAATTGAATTTTTCTTCTCATTGTACAGTACCCTCATAAAAGTGATGAGGATTGATTTTGACATGATTTGAGTTAAATGTACATCCTTGTACAGCCATCACTGCCTACTAGCTGAAGATATGGAACTTGGACATAACCAAATGGTGTACTAGAAGTGCAATACAAATACAACACTCCCACCCGTACCCACCTCCCTGCGATGGAAGAAAAGTTCAGGCTCAGGATTTGGATGTCAAGAAATGTTGGTACCACATCTCAAAATAGTTGTGCGAGGTATTGTATTGACCTTGTGGCAAAGTCATATGATGTCATATCAGCCTAGGAAATCGCCAAGTTTCCCTTTCCACTGACGGTTGTTATAATTTGCATCGAAGGAGGAGTCAATTTTTTGGACATATCAGACACATCAATATCAGAATATCAATATCAGAATTCTTTTTCACTTTTGTGGTAGATGCTGACAGGTGGAATGCTAAAGGTTTAATCTGATTCAATGATCTATGCTAGGCTGAAGCTAAAAGCGCCACTCTCAGACTGAAAGAACAACTATATGATCTGAAAAAAGGTGAAACTTGGTTGTCTGACCCAAGAGGAAAGGAGTGTATTTCCCCAAAAGTTGGCGTATTCCTTTAAGAAGAGTAATATGGAAACAACACAAGCACTGATGTTTTGGCGTTTTGCAAGCGTCTGCAACCGGCTCACCCATAGAAAAAGCAATACTTCTGAAAGATCTACTGTACTTATGGCATACACACATTTAAACAATCAAAAGAAGATCTCAATTGTGTGCCATCCCAGTAAAGTTGTAAAGTCTGAAAGGAGTGGTGTAGACATGCAGACGTGGGATGCAGTGGTATCCATAGAGTAACGATGAGCACACTAATGTCTGGGGGCTACATGTGGCCCGTTGGGTAATTTAAACTGAAATTCTCATCGGCACCAAATCCATCCTCACCAAATTCCAACAGACCCCAGCTACCTCCATCACCATAGACGGATTCCCTGTACCCTTCTCCCCCCAAGTCAAGAGCCTCGGCGCCATCCTGGACAGCACCCTCTCCTTCACCCCTCACATTCAAAACATCACCCGGTCGGCTTTCTTTCACCTCCGCAATATTTCCAGACTCCGACCATCACTGTCCCAACCCTGCACAGAAATTTTGGTCCACTCATTCGTCACATCCCGCCTTGACTACTGCAGCACCCTCCTCTCCGGACTCCCCACCAAGCTCATCAACAGACTCCAAATCATCCAGAACTCTGCCGCCCGGATCATTACCCGCACAAGAGCTCATGACCACATCACCCCCATCCTCATCCAACTTCACTGGCTCCCTGTCTCTTACTGTATACAGTTCAAAGTCCTCCTCCTCACCTACAAAGCCCTCCATAACCTAGCCCCCACCTACCTCTCTGATATCCTCCATGAACATACTCCCTCACACTCCCTCCGCTCATCTTCCGCTGGCCTACTAACCACCCCCACCTCTTGCCTCAGTACAATGGGTGCCAGATCATTCAGTTGTATGGCACCCAGGCTCTGGAATTCCCTCCCCCCACACATAAAACAGTCAGACACAATCACATCATTCAAATCACTACTCAAAACCCACCTGTTTAAACAAGCATTCAACCTCTAGCCACTGGTTTTATTTGTTCTGTTTCTTTTCTTTTCCTCTTGTAATGACTGTTTTGTAATACTTCTGTGATTTTATTCTTTGTATGGCGACCTTGGGTGTCATGAAAGGCGCATTGAAATGAAATGCATTATTATTATTATTATTATTATTATTATTATTATTATTATTATTATTTATCCGGCCCGTGGAACCCTCCAAAAATGTAACAACTTCTCATTTAACCAAGGTGAATTAGACTATAGGCCTGATTTGTTAAATTTGTCAAAAATCCTGTTGCATGTTTAATGCATGTTAACATGTCCTCTCAAGAAAGTGGGGCTACTGGTTTGACATTTGCCAATTTACCAGCATCAACCCCCATCAAAAGGCTGATTGTTAACGACCGGCCAGTCAGTCAATATCTAAAACTGAATCTGGCCCTTCAGCTAAAATAATTGCCCAACCCTGCCATAGAATATACAGTAGTGTGTGTGTGTGTGTGCCACCATAGTAAAGTATGAAACATGCAGAAGGATGCTGTTGTATCCATGGAGAATAATGTTCCCTGCTCTTTATCTGGTGCTGTTTCCTGCTCTATTAGTTCACTCTACTATGATGAGGACGGAGACTTGGCCCATGAGTTCTATGAGGAAACGGTGGTGACCAAGAATGGGAGGAAGAAGGCCAAACTCAAGAGGATTCAAAAGAACCTCATACCTCAGGTAACTGGTTGTTATTCAGAGCATGTATCTTATACATATAGACATCAAAAGAACTCCATACCTCAGGTAACTGGTCGTTACGCAGAGCATGTATCTATAGACATCAAAAGAACCTCATACCTCAGGTAACTGGTTGTTAGGCAGGACATACATCTTATTCATATAGGCATCAAAAGGAAAAAAATCCAAGCCCAAGCACTCAATAAAGAGTGTTTAGTTTTAAAGGGCAACTTCAGTCATTTTCAACAAGAGCTTTATTGCAGTTTTAATCACTTTTTCAGCCATTTGTAGTCATACACAATACACTTCTGTGTTGTAAGGTGTCTGATGATGTTTCATAGTTTTTGTGGTGACATTTGGAGTATGTTAAGATACAGTACAGTTAAAAATTCTGCCCCCATAGGCTAGTTGTTAGTGATTATTCTCTGTTCAAGGAAAACTATATGGTTGAACCAAGATGTCTTGCGTCTTCAGTAAGGGCTAATCTCAAGTAGCTTGAGCAATAGAGCTCTTGTTGAAATTGACTGAAGTTGCCCTTTAAGTTAATCCTTATGCTGTATCATTTTAAAAAACAGCAACATATACTGTATCGGCCCTACAGCCTTCATCTGAGGGTGTTTTCATGCTCATTCATAATGTTGTTATTGGTGCACTATATTGCATAGAGCTTATTTTTTCTTTTCTTTGAAGGGAATAGTGCGGTTGGAGTACCCATGCATCCACGTCGACTTCCCTGTTGTCCTCTGTGAGGCATAACTCTCACACATCTGGAACTTTCTCCGGGAGATTTGCACTCTAAAGTGTCGTACAGCATTCACCATCCTCTCCCCCCCGTCCAACCAACCCAAGTCTCACAACCCTCCACTGGAGCCTTCATCCTCACCCCACTGTTCCTCTGAGAGGACCAGGCTGCCCTCTTGTGGCGGAGAGGGGCAACTGCAACACGAGGAGGTTTGAAGCGTCGTCGGCCTCCGTGGAAGTTCCATGTGAAGGCCAACGAGCAGGCAGGGCTGATCAAAGGCTGATCTAAGCGCTTTGGCCTACCGCTGGACCATAGCTAAAA
The DNA here is from genome assembly GCA_027497455.2 of Sardinella longiceps. Lineage (NCBI taxonomy): Eukaryota > Metazoa > Chordata > Actinopteri > Clupeiformes > Clupeidae > Sardinella > Sardinella longiceps. The sequence continues at coordinate 9,067,195 of JAODXP020000013.1, forward strand.
TATCTTCCGCTCTGGGGAGATGTACAGAAGAGAGTGTGCATTTGTTTGTGACTGTTGGAATCTGAAACGGACAGTTTATGTGTGTGTGTGTGAGGGGTGCTGAGTGGTGCAGTCTGCTCCCCCTATATCTCTGTGTGTCAGTCAAGTGCAGCATGTTTTTTTTGTTGAAATATGATGATGATGATGATGACAGGATTGAAGTTTTCTCTAGTATTTCAACTGCGCTCAGACCTGCACTTGTAGTTGTGTAACTAAAGACTTGTTCCATAGATAAGGTTAGCAATGTGCACATGTCTATGGGTTGAACATACTTGAATAAAAATGACTTATTGGACAATGATTTCATGTTGATGTGCCGTACATTCAAGTAACAGCAGTACCCCGATTCTTTCGGTGATATTAAGCAGTTATTTATGAATGTTTTCACGCTGAGTCCTTCATAATCAATCTATATAATTAAAGATTTTATTGTTTTTATTTCATCTGTTATTTATCTGTATTTTTTTCATATACACTGTGTACCCCCATATGGATTACACATTCACAAAGCCCATATAAAGTTTGTTTATTTTTTGTTTATTTATTTAAATTTAATTCAATTAAATTTATTTAAATTGCTTCTTATGTGCTTCAATAGGCATTACAGCTGTGGCTTAAATCACCTTCATTAAAAAAAAGCCCTTTGTTGTAAGGAACATAAAAACATGGGGAAATGTACCAAGAAAAGAATACAATGCGCTTTAAGCTTGGTCTGCCTGTGCTGTGCTGTGCCACTTTTATTTTGGGTATTAACTTGATGTTACTTCCCCTGGGGTATTCCAAGTAGGTGGTAATGTGTTAAACCTGGGTAAGTTAAGCTGGGGGAAGTGGTAAACCTCTTAATAGAGTAGTCAGCTGGCCTTATTTAGTTAAAAGAATAACTCCAGGCTCTATTATTATCAGTTTCACCACTACCTCTGGCTTAACTTACCCAGGTTTGACTTTTAACCACTTACTTGGAGTACCCCCAGGTTTGACTTTTAACCACTTACTTGGAGTACTCCCCCCCCCCCCCCCCAAGTCTTTTTTTTCTTGCTACTTTCCTTGTCTTTTTTTTTTTTATTTCTATTATTTCTATTTTTCTCGTCTTCATTTTGGTTGGCTGTGAAATGGGATGCTATGTGAGTTGGTGTTTCTCATTTGTTCAGACCAGTCTTGTAACTATTTGTATTACCAGGCCCTTGACATCCTACTTCTGGTAACTGCAAAGTGAACAAGCATTTTAAGAGGTCAGAGGGTAAGCTGTCCCAACACGTTTCCACGGCAACAGTCTTTGAAGTCCATCTGCTCCTCTGTACCACTGCAGGAGGGATGGGCTTTCAGACGGCTCCGCTCGATCACCATAACAACAACAGCAAGAAGGAGGGAGAAAAAAAAAATCTCATTATCAGGGGCTCATTGGAACCTGAAAGCACATTCCATCAGGATCAGATGACTGGGCAGTAAAATGGGTGGAGGGCTGTGGGCGGTGGTGGTGATGGTGAGGATGGGTGGGGAAGCATAAAAGTACAATCACCTATGCTGGGCCAGTGCTGTGGACGGAACACCGGAAGCCCCAAGGATCTGGAAATTCCAGGTCCCACCCATCCGGGCTGGAAGCAGGAAGTTTCCCCCTGCCCTGCCACCATATGACAGCACTCTCGCATGTAGCCCACACTTATTTTGACCAACACACAAAATACAAGGAGATGTATTTGTCACATGCATATAGTCACAGGTATAAGGAATGCGGTGAAATTATTGTCTGGTGTTTGTGAGGGGGAGGCAGTAAGAGGTGTTTTACAGATGTGCAGTACAAATAGGGACTGCATTGGTTGGGTGGGGTGGGGGCAGTGTGCTTCTAAACAGAGACCTGACATTCTCACTGCTTTGAACTATTACAATAAACATATGACCCTCACAGCAGCTGGCATAAGGCCTCTTTCTGCCCCACCCCCTCCATTAATGTACACATAGGCTGACACCAGACAGTAATTTGACTGGTGTTTGGTAGTCCCCCCCTGCTGATAGGGCATCTGATACTAGTGATGTGTGGTGAGAACAGGGTTGGCCACAGTGGAAATACCATATGGTCTAAGATTGGCATCCGTTCCTTAAAATACTGATTTGTTCCGTATTTCAGTGAGAAATGAAATTAAAGTTTGGAAAGTTACGTGTACCAGAACATCTAGCTCAAAATTCTATGTGTAGCACAGCCTATGTTGGATCAGCTAATTTAGACAATGTGTAGGCCTCACAAACATGGATCTACAGACTATTCTACAAAGCATGTCCCAGCATCCCCTCCGTTGAGTTGTATCCAGGGCCGTCGCAACAGGACAGGCAAACCAGGCAGAAAGGAGCCCCATTTTTAGTTTAGTTTAGTTGGTGGTGGTTTTTTTAGACTTTAGACTGGAGTTAGACAACTGTTTAGTACAAATAAATATATTGAAGATACTTGAAGATTATAACAATGTGGTTCATGTAGGTGTTTATGGGGGTGAAGGGCCCCCCTGTATTCTGTTGCAATTTGAAGCGTGTAGGCCCAAGTGCCCATACTTTTCTATTTGCAGGCCTCATACTGAAAAATCGAAGCTCCCAAGGGTCAATGTTAAATTACAAGCACCAGTTTTGACCACTTTCAAGTGAAAGTGCGACTGTTTTAGATCAGAAAATCCAGAAACCATCTAATAATATGCTTTTTAATGATACTGTTGACAAGCACATAACACCAATACTGGACTTGTGATGATAAGTACATTTTTACTTCATGGCGGGCCACATGAAAGAGAGCAGAGGGTCGCAATTGGACCCTGGTCTGTAGTTTGGCCACCGTTGATAGGCTACCTGGGCCGGTCAAGTAAACAACTGGCAGGTCCAAATTTTCTTTCCAGTCCGGCCTTGAGTATGGTCATGAAAATGTGAAAACCTAATTTTTTTTATTGTAATAGTTTAAGGTAGTGAGAATATCAGGCCTCTGTACCGTGTACAGTGACTGAGGCTATTGATATTACAGGTATGTACAAATGTTTCAGGAGGTGACTCTGATGCCTAAAAGTCATGAGCACTGACCTCAGAAAAGAAGTTCTTTTTTTGAGGTCAGTGTTCATGAGTGTGACTTTGGAGTTCTGTGAGGACATAAAGAATGTTTCTCAAAGTCAAGAATGCGTCCTCGGTAGAACACTCGCCTTGGAAGTTGTACACTATGGAGACAAGGTTCCGTCAGTGCAGCTTTGAAAAATCTATGAATAAAGGCATCAGTCCTCAATAGAAATTCAGTTCTTGCTAAAAACCACAAAATGGGTGAGTTATCCCACCCATTTTGCGGTTTTTAGCAAGAACTGGCTCAGAAGGAGACTACACACTTCCTGACGAAGGCGTCTCTAGCCGAAACACGTTGAAGTGTTTTTTTTAACTATGTTTTGCCCATAGTAATAAAGGCATTTTAACTTTTTCAATGGATGAGTGCCTTGGTGTAATCTTTTGAATGATCTTAACCAGCCCTTTACCAAAGAGCACCTTCCAAGTTATACTATAAATGAGTTCCAGGTAGCACTCCTGCCTTACTTTTTTCAGAAATTCAGTACCCTTGACATTGGAACAGTGCTTAGTGACGCACAATGACATGGAATACTTGCAGAAGCAGTCTTCCAAGCAAGCTTCCTCAACTTTGACAAACGCTTAAAGAGTGTCAGCTGCTGTGGGGGTCATATGCAGAGAGGTCACAGTGGTCAGGTCAACAGAAAGGTGGCCAGTAGGCCTCAGCTGATCAGGAGTATGCAGTGTGCATGCACAAACGGTGGCTTCCGTAGCCAAGGGGCCAGGGGCATGTGCGTCACCAACGTAACCTTACAGTGACCTTTGGATGACTTGATTCCTAAGAATGAATTAGAATTTTTGGAAAGGGGTGTGGGCAAACAGATGTTAGGGTGTGGGTCAAGTTAAGTCAAGTGTTTTTTAATGGCATTTCAACCATATACACTGTATACAGTGACATGAAATACCGTGTTATCTTGGATCAAGTGGTGTTACATTTAAGCAACCAACAACAACAACAACAAAAACATAAAAAGACAAGACAACATATTAATATCATATAAATATCAGGCAAGAGGGTTTCAGGGATTGGGCTCGGGTGAGAGGGTGTGATATGGGCAGGGGTGAAAAAAGGGTGTGTGTTTGTACGTTCAGTTCCTCTCACATTGTTGAAGCTTCCTGTGCCGGGAGAGTCAGAAGAAATGATGATGTCAGGAGCAGGGTTCAGGGTGGAATGGGAGATGGCCTTAGGAAGGAAGCGTCTTCCTCTATGCATGCGTACACGCGTGCTTTCTCTCCCCCGCGGAGCCGAGAGGCCGGAAGACAGCCAATGAGGTGAGTGCTGAGCAGGAGAATATCATGTGGAGAGGGGCTGCCACCTGACATCCATAACCTCAGCAGGCTAATAGAGAGCATTGTCTTCATTGGTATTTCATACCACCAGTCCAGGCGTCCGGTTCCCAGAAGCATAGTTGGTAACCAGTTAGCAACTTAGTTAGTTGGTAAATTGGCAACTATGTTTTCAGGAAACACCCCAGGAGGCCTACCTGAATGAAAGAAACAATGGTGCTGATTTATGGACATGTAATTCAACTTCCATTTGTGATTCAGGTCAATAACTCAACCCCTTGTATTTTATTAAGATTAAATAAATAAATGTCAGATTCAAGTCATTTTTTTCCTCTCCAAATGACTTTGGTATTGTTTTTGTTACATCCGAGATAAAGTTGACATTCATTCTGGTTGAATATTTATGCTTGAGGCAAGAGGTTATAGCTGGGTATCTGTCAACATTTTGAAAATGTTTTCTCTCGCTAAAGCAACATTTGTGTGCCGTTTGGCGCAGTAGTCCCCCGCTGTTGACTGGGCATCTGATTGTAAGCAGCGCTCCCCATCTGTAGCCTACCCTGTAATTACACCGCAGGCTTTCTTGCCAGTAAACTTTTGGGGCAGACTTACATATCTCTAAACGGGGCACACATGCGAAGTTACAATACTTGAACGTTTTAAAGGCAAACAATAAAGCCTTGACACTCTCCATATGACTGATTCGGGGCTTGTACAGTTGGTCTTATCAGCATATAAAAGTCAGCTACCGGCAAGTACGCGACTGTGGTGTGGACATCTGACCACTCCCTCCCTTCGCGAGCGAATGGAACATGCCAAAACGGCGGTTCACTCACTCTTGCGCCTATCTTTAGCCCCACGCCGCTTTCATTGCGCTGCTGTGGTCTTCTCCAGATTTCATTAAATCACAGAAAAGGCTATCATTGTTCGGATGTCCTTAGAGATATGTTGCGCAACTTTTATGAAGTTTCCTTCAAACTTTTTTGTCGACATGATGTGGTAGTTTAAGAAGTTTCAGTGGATGAAGGAGCCGTCTACATTGGCATTAGGGAATGTTTATTATTTTTCTGGGGAAGGTAAGTGATAAATCCCTCTTACTTTTATCAGGGAAACTTACATTACAAGACAGAAAGGTGTTGAATGGCAGTGCTCCGATTTTGATATAGCGTGAATTAATTTGCTAGACTTGGGGAAATTTGATATCTCCGCTGCCCCACTGACATCAACATTGCTTAATATATTACTGTAGCCCTAATGAGGAGGCATCATGAATGGGTATGGAAGAAAATAGGCTACCCCCTGGCTATAGCTTTACAGCCTCTTTATAATGAGACCATGTAACTAACATGATAGTGTTGCGTGTATGTCAAAGGAGAATTATAACATTTCACTGTAATTATACATCTGACGCACATCAGGCTTTTCAAAGACTTTGTTCTTGGGAGCCTTAGGGCTTTGCCATTCCAACCATTGTTTTGGAAACATAGCCACTTTATACTTTATGCTTTTTCTTTGAATGTCATACATTCTTGTCACAGTGCTGTACTGTCAGTGAATTTTTTTTAAAAGTATTTTTTTTATTATTATTATTTTTTTCCACATTTCAAGCAGAGGAGCTGAAGGAGTCCATCTGTTTAGTGGCATACCAACCCCACCAACTATGGCCCAGTGGCTGCGTGACATATGGGGACTCTTCTTATTGCTTCTGCTCATGGTGTCGGGGGAATCAAAGGATATCCATGTGCTGAACTCCACAATATGGCCTCTGTATCCTCACAAGCCTTTGCTTCTGGCTTGGAACGCCCCGACGGAGGACTGTAAGCCTCGTCATGGGGTGGATTTCCAACTTGACCAGTTCCAGATTGTGGCATCTCCCACAGAGGGCTTCACTCGCCAGAACCTCACCATGTTCTATAAGGACAGGCTGGGCCTCTATCCTTACATCGAACCTGACGGAGAGCTGAAGAACGGAGGCCTCCCTCAGAGGGCCAGCCTCACGGAACACAAGAAGAAGGTTCCGGAAGGTGTTGACTACTACATCCGTGACCCGACTGCCAGGGGACTGGCCGTCATCGACTGGGAGGAGTGGCGTCCTCTGTGGATCCGGAACTGGCAGGCTAAATTAGTGTACCGGGAGCAGTCCCAAAAGTACATGGCCCAAAAGAACCCCAACCTCTCCAAAGAAAGGGTCCTCAGACTGGCCCAGCAGGATTTTGAGATGTCAGCACGCCAGTTCATGCTGGAAACCCTGCGCCTGGCCAAGAGCCTTCGCCCTGGCCAGCTCTGGGGCTTCTACCTCTTCCCTGACTGCTACAACCACAACTACCAGAACAGTCTGGAGAACTACACGGGCCGCTGCCCGGACGTGGAGGTGGCACGTAACGAACAGCTCCGCTGGCTTTGGGCGGAGAGCACGGCCCTCTTCCCCTCCATCTACATGGGCACTAAGCTGCACGACTCGCCTCTGGCCCGCCTCTTTGTCAGGAACCGCGTCCGGGAGGCCCTGCGATTGGCTCAGGGCGCCAATGGGGAGGGTCCCACGCGTCCTGTGTTCGTGTACGCCAGGCCCACCTATGCCAACGACCTGCAGCTCCTCACACAGGTGAGAGGGAGAGGGAATAAGATTGACGATAGAGGGAAATCTAGGAAGGGCTGCTTCTGGGAATTCTTTTTCATGAGGAAGTGAAGTCACTGACACACAGTTCGACCGATGGTAGTCAGCCCCAGAGGAAGCAGGAAGAGGAAAAGTTAGACCGGAGTGCGCTTCACTGAACGGGGGCCCATACAGAGGTTATCAGTGATGTTCTGACCACTGGGATTTGACAGGAATTATGGTTCTTCGAAGAACTTTCCATGTCTTTAGTGGTTATAGTCCTACACCTCTCACTAAGCTTTGGAAGCCCCCTGATCCTGTTGGTGTTTTTTGACAACCACATATAGGCTATAAGATCATATTTTTTTTTAAGACAATGAGTAGTTTCAGCAGTTTCAGTCTTACTGATGGAGCCCTTGGGTCGACTAAACAATAGTGAAGAGCCCATCCATCAGTCTATTACACCCACAATATTAGAAGTGGGTGGAAAACAAGAGTCAGATGTGTACAGATAACACAGGGGATATCTGACAGTGTGTAGTAGGCTAGCAGTCTGCAATAATAGCTTGCAAGGCTAGCTATCAGATTCTTTGAAAAGTGGCAGATTTTGTAGCAAGGGAAGGGGAGGCCAAGGCTGAGGCACAGGGAGGCATGAAATATGAGCGGAACGTAAATACAATGGTTTAGCGAGAGTCTGAAAACAACGGTTTACTAGTCTTGTTTAAGAGCCTGGCCATTTCTTGCAGGCCCCATGAATCCACCCCCACTGAAGTACAAATGAAATCCAAATGACTGGGAGTGTGGTGAAAGGATGTAAATTCCTGTCCGTCTTCGACCTGTCCTTTTGTGTGTGTGTGTTTGTGTGTGTGTGTGTGTGTGTGTCCTCAGTCCCATGCTCTTTAACCTCCACCTTCACCCCTTATCTTTACCAGCAGGCTCTTCCTGCCCTACAAGACCCCTACTGTGTGTGTGTATTTGTGTGTGTGCACATGCTGCTTCTGTTTAAATGAGTCTTTGCATTATTGTGTGACTGTGTGTGTGTGTGTGTGTGTGTGTGTGTGTGTGTGTATGTATGTGTGTGTATGTGAATTTGTGTGTGTGTGTGTGTGTGTGCACTCTCAATGCATACTTTTTTATACCTTCACATATCACGTTTATATTATGAATGAATGACCTTTAGATAGATAACCTACTTCACTTTTTCTTTAAGAAATTCATGATATCTTCTGGATATATAATGTTGTGCATGAGTTATAAAACTAACATGCCCTTGCCTGGTCCCTCACACATTAAAAAGTGTGTGTGTGTGTGTGTGTGTGTGTGTGTGTGTGAGAGTGAGAGAGAGAGAGAGAGAGAGAGAGAGAGAGAGAGAGAGAGAGAGAGATCATCATTGTAATTTGTGGTTGAGCGCTGCCCATTTGTTTGTGTAACTGAAGCAAGTGTTCTGTGTAGAGTGACCTGGTGTCCACCATTGGAGAGAGCGCAGCACTGGGGACAGCAGGCCTCATACTGTGGGGAGATGCCACATATGCAGGGAACAAAGTGAGTGCTTGCAGTGCATTCCCACACACACACACACACACACACACACACACACACACACACACGCACGCACACACACACACACACACACACTCACATCCTAGTCTCTCATTTCAACATTGTGTGGCTCCAGAATAACAGATGACAGCTATCATAGCCCCAAACGGAACAGAACTCTATGTGAGCATGAATATGGATCACACAAACAGACCAGATTTCAGTTTATACTCACACCAAAGCCATGGCCATCTAACACAGAGCCCACAGCAATCATTCAGAGTCAGACATTCAGATTCTATTCACTCACAGCTGTCCCAGACATCTTTAGGGAAAACATCAGATAAATAAATAAAACATTGTTCTGTGAAATACATAATTATCTGTCAACATTGTACGAATCAATATAACAGCTCTGCAAAACAGACCAAATAGAAAAGGAATAATGCAATACAACAAAAAACTACCCTTTGCCTCAAGGAATGAGTCCTATTCAGTCATTTTCTGCAAAGCCTCACAATGCTATCCCATTCTGTTGACCAAGCAACATGGTTTGATTTGGGGGAAGGAAAAGGGTTGTTGGCCTCCATTCTCCTCCGCTGATAAGGACATGCTTGGGGGAATGGAAAACTGCACATAAATCTGCCGACCTTTCTCACTCCTCTCCCTTCCGTGTGTCTTATCCATATCCTGGCCACCTCTTTTCTTAGGCTACGTCTATCCCCATTGTGATTTATACATAGTTAGTCACACATTACACATAGGAAATTGTATTCTCAAAATAACAAGAACTAAGAAATACTCAAAATAACAACAACTAAGAAATAGTCATCAAAGTCATGTTCAATTGTATACTAGCAGGGATCACACAAAAGTATTGTATGCTGCACCCTGAAAATGTAGGCTAAGCAAATTTGAAATGGAAGGAATTTCACTGCACATAAAAAATCCCATACATCACCATGCATACATACACATCAGCAAAAACTGTCATGACTGTCATGTTTAACAAAACATTACAGCCAAGATGTGCCAGTGATTGGTTGGTTATGATATGAATCCTGGACAAACACCTAGCCCAACCTAGCCTGGCTTTGCCTTCTTACGTAGCTCCGCTCAATAATCTTTTCCCTCCACGACTCAGTCTGACATTCCGGTCATTGGTATTGTTTGCAGAGATCAATTCCATACAGCGATAAAAGCAAGCAGGATCAGGAGTTGTGAGAGATAACGTCGGGTTTTTGTTGTTGTAGCGTAGCTTACTTCACGCCCAAGCTGGCGCATAACATTAGCGATTGGGTGAAATCAATCAGATTTAATCGTTTCAAACTTCTACAGTTCACACATTTAGCTTGCAATTGCTTGTCATTGGTGAAATGCCAGACCTTTGTACGAAGCTAAAGCATAGACCAAGTGGATGGCCAAAGCCAGGCTAAGCCCAACCAGGTGAAGAACGAATCCACTCTGGGATTAGTACCCAAACCTAAAAAGGTTTTAGTGGTACCTCACTAAAACAGCTCTTGGACACCTGGGGGAAACTTGAACTTAATTATGCTGGGAAGAGAAGATCAGAGTGTTAAGTCCCGGTTACCAAACTGTAACATAAACAACAACAAAAAAGTAAACGAGCTTGAGTATAGGGTTTTTATTAAATAATAAATATTAACCACAAAAGAAAAACACAGCAAGGCTAAAAACAGGCGTGGAATCCACCTGGCAACCAAAGGCTGGGGAAGTACACAGACAAACCAACACACCGTTGCTTCAAATTTTTTTATGAAAGAGAATTTAGTAGATATACCCCAATATGGTGACATTTAACATGTATCAGAATCAGAATGCATGACTGATGTTGTGTTACATTTGATGGGGTGACATTTGCAGTGTTACATTCAGCAGGCTGAGAGAACAATGACTTCTTATGCTGTTCTTCACGCTATTTGTCCTCATAAAGTATCAATGTGTGCCAACTGAATAGAACCAAAGACCCACAAGGACGAGCACTAGCATAGCGTGGGAGAAGAGCTGAAGTGAAGGGACAGAGTTTACAGTGTGTGCAGGGAGGGACACAGTGTTTCTCCCATATCACCAGGGGCGCTAATTATACTGGGTGATATCAGATCTTGTTACGTTGGTGTAGAGATGGAAGAAGAAAATTAGTAACTAGTGGGAGCTCTAGTGCTAAAGTGTTAAAGGAGAAATCCAGTGTGAATTAGTCAATAGCCCTGCTGTTCCAGGTACCTGAATGTGGTCTGTAAGAAAAAGAATGAGAAATGTGATGCTACATAGACCAAATAACAAACAGATTACTAATGCTGACTGAATAGGGCACAATGTAATGAAACTGAAAGTAAGTTATTATGCCCCATTCACTAAGTGTTAGTTGCCAGTTCACTGCTTGGTATCAAATCTTATAATCTTATTTGTTTTCCTACCTACAGCATTTGGTGAGTTTGAACAACAGGGCTGTAGACTGATTTACACTGAATCTCCCCTTTAACTTTGGTGGTCTTTCTTGTCTGTTTTAAAGGACACCTGTGTGAAACTGAGTGAATACTTGCGTGGGCCCCTGGGCCACTACCTGCTTAATGTCTCCACGGCGGCGGAGCATTGCAGTCGGGCGTTGTGCGGGTGGCACGGCCGCTGCCTACGCCGGAACCCCGACACCGACACCTACCTGCACCTGGACCCTCGGACTCACCGCATCGAGGAGCAGGGCAACGGCCGACTGCACGTGATCTGGACGGGCGAAAGACCGATGGACGAGGAAGAGGAGAGGGAGAGGTGGGCGGAGAACTTTAGGTGCCAGTGCTACGTTGGGTACCAGGGCGAGGGCTGTGCCATCCAGGACCCCCAGCAGCAGAGAGGTGGCGCTGTTGCTGCCGTTTGGGAGCAGGGCACCCAGCGTCTGCTCCGGCTGGTCTTGCCAGTGCTCTTGATGTTGTCGTTGCTACACTGAACAGACTGAGAGTTCCATGAGAAACACACACACACACACACGCACACACACACACACACACACACACACACACACACACACACACACACAAAAACAGGCACACAATCACACACACACAAACACAAACACAAACACACACACACACACACACACACACACACACACACACACACACACACACACACACACACACACACACACACAGACAGACAGACACACACACACACACACAGACACACAGACACACACACACACACACACACACACACACATACATAGGCTACTCTTTTCTTTCTTAGAAACTTTTTTTAGGATCTCCAATCACAGGTTTTGACACTCCCCAAACAAGCACTTGCACTTGTACAGTGAGCGCACACTAGCAGTTATTCTGATAGACACACTGAAAAGTGGACAAGTCTCCATGGAAATCTGTCCAGTCAATTACAGAGCACCCCTCACTGCAGAATCTGCTCCCGAGGTAATTACTCAGTCTGCTTGCTGAACACACATTTGTCAAACACACACACACACACACACACACACACACACACACACACACACACACACACACACACACACACACAGTGGGCCACATCTGACCCAGACGTGCCTGTGGAAGATTAGCGGGAGACGGGGAGGCTCGGGTGGAATGCTCAAGCAAACACAGTACTTATGTTTCAGTCAGGGACAGTGATGGATTTTCAGGTGGCAGCTGTGCTTAGATACCTGAAATGCCGTGGCTTAAGAGGCTAGGGTATACTTTAGAGACAGCAGTATATCTTCCGCATATGTGCTGCTGCTGCCGTGGATGCATAGCCTATGAAGTAGGGATTCACATGGCTAAGTGGAATCTTTAAATTATTTGACCATGTCGTCGTTATTGTTTAAGAATTATATAACAGATAGATTTTCTTTAAAGGTTTTTTTTTAGAGCAAGTAATGGCAGAGAAAGATGTTGTTGCTTTCTTACTGTGTATACTGTAACTCAAGTGGTATTTCCTACTATGCGAGTCATAAAGTCACATTATTACCCACATTGCATACCGCAATTGCCTAAGCCAGTCCAAGGGCTTTAGTCACTTTAGTCACTTTCATATTCAGTACTGAAGGCAAAATCCACTAGGAACACTGAATCTATATCCACACGGCAACGTTTTCCGGAACTTTTGTGTCGTTTGGGCCTTTTATCCACATGGCAACGCTGTTCTGGGTGGGCTGAAACGATATTTTTTCAGAACGGGTTCCAGAGTGGAGCGTTGCCATTGTCGTTGCCGCTCTGTTGCCATGTGGACTAGATCTAAATGAACAGATTAACAGCATATGCACATTCATTGACTGCTCTTGTGAGGAGGTGATCTACAGTGTTTCATGGCCCCCGGATAGGATCACTTATGGCTCGTTACTGCTGGAAGGGAAGTTGCATGAACTCTAAAAATGGAGGTTGTTTATGATGATGTTTATTTTTTCTGGAAAAGGACCGTGTTTAGCCTCTTCCTGCTGTTCTTGTTTTGTTTTGTTTCTTTCCATAATTTTCTCATGATCCCAAAGTTAGAGGACACTATTTTTTCTTGTTTGTGTAAGATGTTCTAATGGGGATGAACCAGATATTAGTTTGTCTCATTCATTTTTACATTTGCAGAAAGTACTGTACATATTTGCCTTTTATGACTTGTTTGTGAGCAAGCAAGGAGAGGGAATAGCGAGAATGGAAATCACTGTTGAATATTTAATATTGATCAGGGCATAGTAAGGTTTAGCAACTTGTACTGTTTTTGGTACACTCTGTTGTACACTGGAAAAGAAGAAAATGAACATGTCTTTTAAATGTGTCTTTTTGAACTGCTTGGGTGATAGCTGGAACATGTCAATAAATCCAAATTTAGGTTGTGCTCTCAATGTTTTAGCCCTGTGCTTTTAGATGTGTTCTATCACAATGTTGTGTTTGGAATGTCAAAAGTGTTTCATTCCCAAATGTTACAATAATCAATTACATTTAGTTCAGGTTTGTCTGTTATTTTTCAGGTTTCCCAGCAAATTCAGTTTGGTTACTTTTAGTTTATTTATTTTAACATAATAAAATCAACACAACTGGAAAATTTAGTGAAATATAGAAATAAAAAAAAACATGACTTCAATATAGTTTGGTTCCAAAATGCTATAAAAGCCATTCTACGTCACTTTCAGAAATCATTTTATTACACTTATTTTTTAGATGTATGAGTGTAACTACTTTTGGGATACTTTTATTTGATTTATTATCACAAAACAAAATCAACATAATTGATGTTTGGTCAATAATTTCTGAAATATGCAATTAAAAGCAGGACTTTTCAGCTTTTTCAAAAATGGATTTATAGCGTTTTGGAACCAAACTCTTAAAAAAAGATTTACGCTGTAAAACCTGACTGGGCTCTATGCAGTGCATGTAATGAAAGCACAGTACCTTTGAACAGACAGGATGTGTAATGCTTAGATCACTTCCACTGAAAAATGAATGTGAGCGGATTTGCCTCCTACCGGATGACCTGCTCTTTGTTGATGTTGGACCTAGCCTCTCAGCTGGGTTCTGTTTTTTGTTACGTCTTAGTTCTGCAGCAACATTGGCCTGCTCTGCCCTGCTCTGCTCTGTCAGCAAAGTCCTGCTCTGAGGTAAGATCCCAAAGTCATGTTTCAGGATAAACAGAGAGGAGGTTAAACTTGGGGTGATTATAACACAGCCGGTTCATACGCCCCCTATCGTGCCATGAGCGGAACAGCATCTAGCGAGTCACATGAACAACCCAGAGAGTGGGACCAGAGAACTTTTAATAACGGAGAACCAGAGCGGTAGACTGTCTGCCAGCTCACTTCCTCTGCCTGTCTTTAATATTCAGGAAATGGGTTTCCTTTTGTGCAAAGGCAGGCTGTCGACACTTCTCTAAATTAATATGTTACTTTCTGTCTCTTCTTTCCACACTACCTATCATCTGACTTGTAGTAGGCTAAACATAGATTATTTTATTTATTATCTATATTCACATTATTTTATTTAATTTTTGGCTTCAATATAAGCTGTTATCCATGATCCATGGATAAGATAGGGCATAATGTCAAAATGGTTACAGAATTTAGAACTGTGTCCTATGGTGTGTATGTATGTGCGTGTGCGTGTGTTTCACTCTAATCTTTCAGAGGGGTGATAAACAGACTTCACACCCTCTCATCAGCAATCCATTTGCCTGTGCGTCTTACACAGAAGTTAAGTAGGCTACTCTGTCATGAGGAACTAACAAAAGTACACTGATATGTGATGGCTCAGGAGACAGCGCCATCTCCTGGCCATGAGCATAATGACCAGTAATCGGGCTACGCTTTTATACAGTCATTCTAAAGTCGGTGTCCAGCTTGGCCAGGCAGATGCGCCCCAATGTTCATATATACGCTAGATTTCCCTACACATTTTACGCATATGAGGGTCAAGTTACGAAGACGAGAATTAAAGTAATGTAATATTCCCCAAGAAGACTTCCGAAGTCTTCTGAAACCCGCTCCGTGTTCTTCCTTGCTTGTTGGGAACTCCGCCTTCCTGCCTGCCTTGTAACCTACTGCTGCTGCGGTGTGTGTGTGTGGGATAGGCTACACAAAACTGTATTTTGATTTCTTCCTCTTTCTAATCACGAGCTGCACATGCAGCTGTCTCCCAGTCCCGTCGGAATCTCCGACAATCAACATGTCCCCAGCTCCAAACTCGATGATGACAAGTTTCATGGGTGAGTGCGATGTAGACTACTTCATCTCTTCGTGCTGTTTCAACACAGAGGTAGGCTTACTTGTATTTCCTTTTAGTTCGGATTACCAATGCTTGCGAAATATCCTTTCCGACAGTAGTACCATTCATGGCACTAGATGCAGACAGACAAACAAGCCTGTATGAATGAAAAGGTTTTCATCAAACAATAACAGTAACCGTGTACAGACTAAAGCACATCTACATTTTAAGTAGCCTGTGTTGTGGCGATTCCATTCTTCCAATTTTCGAGTTCATGTTCTTTTTCGCAATATAGCCTAACCTATTGTTAGTGACGGTCATAATGAGTACGTGGTTCCTCTTTTATATTCCAGCTGTGACAGATATTTTCACACCCGCCCACCCATATAGAGGCGCACACACAGAGAGGCACACACACACACAGGCAGAGCATTATTAAGCATAATGAACTGTTCAGGCAATGGCGCCCTTTGTTCTAAAAATTGCCTCTCATCATAGAAATTAACTTTTTGAAATTAGACTGGGCGTCCTCCTTCATTTCCATTTAGATTGGCTTTGCCCATAGAACACCCATGGTATTATTTATTTATTTTGCAAGCAGCTTGGAGTGCAGCGCCTTCTCCATAATTGGGTGATTACATCCCTGCGCCCTTCTCTCACACGCCTGCAGGTATGGCGCACCTTGTCTTTGTGGCCTGTTTGCTGGCTCTCCCTGCCTACCCAGCAGCTGCTCACCCAGGCAGTGTCCGACGCACACTCCCTCCTCTCGATAAACTCCCCTTCCTGACCGTATGGAACGCACCCACGGCCTCCTGCAGCAGCAAATACGGTGTGGACCTGGACCTGTCCGTCTTTGACATAATAGCCAACCACGACCAGGTCTTCATGGGAGACAATATCACCATCTTCTACGAGAGCCACCTAGGACTTTACCCGCACTTTACACCCCAGGGAGAGGCTGTCTATGGGGGCGTCCCGCAAAACTCCAGCCTAAAGGACCACCTGTGGCAGGCAGACAACGACCTGCGCACTTACATGCCCGACCGGACGTTTCACGGGCTGGCCATCATCGACTGGGAACGCTGGCGGCCCACCTGGTACCGTAACTGGGACAGCAAGCGCATCTACTGGAATGCCTCACGGGCGCTGGTCAAGGAACAGCACCCGGACTGGAGCCCAGACCAGATAGATCAGGAAGCACAGGCCCAGTTTGAAGAGGCGGCACGGGCCTACATGGAGGACACTCTGGCGCTGGCTACCCGAGATCGGCCCGGCGGACTCTGGGGATTCTACGGCTTCCCCTGTTGCTACAACAACCATTTCAAAGATCCAGCCATCAACTACACCGGCGAGTGCCCTGATATAGAGGTGAAACGCAACGACCGCCTCTCGTGGCTGTGGAACGCCAGCTCGGCGCTCTACCCAGACATCTACCTGGAGCTGGGGCTCAGGGGTCGGCCTCAGGAAGCGCTGCTCTACGCCCGGCACAGGATCCTGGAGGCCATGAGGGTCCGCCAGCAAGTCACCCCTACCCACCTGCCAGTGTTGCCCTATGCCCGCATCGCCTACACCTACTCCCTGGAGTTTCTGTCTGAGGTAGGTTACAGTAGCTCAATGTTGTGTTTTGCCCCCCAACGGCACCTTTCAGGCAGCATAGCCTAAAAGGTACTACCTTAACCCTACCTCTAATCCTAACCCTAACCCCCTCAACCCTCACCCTAACCCTAAAGTTGGGGGAGTAGTGCCATGAAGGCAGCAGCAAAAAAGACCAAAGACTGTTACAGTAAGAATATGACACACCCACACTGTGCAGGGGTGCCAACCAAATAAGAGTCATGTGTGCAAAATCTCAAATCTCAATAAGCAAATAAGAGGTATGATAAAATTAGGCCTTTAGTTGAGTTTTCTGTGCTTGGCAGTTGGCACAGAATCACTTTTTATCAAAACAGCTTTTATTTCAACTTCAAAGGTTTGTTTTGAACCACGGCAATAGCCCAGACTATTTACAATTCAGGTAAAAAAAAAATAGAAGTCCCACCACAGTCTAAATATTGTCCAAGCAATAAACCTAATATCAAAATATCAGTAAAAGACACGATGCACAAACAAAACTGCTGTGAATGATAATTATGGTCAAAAGGAATTTAAGTTAACATGGAGGATGTGCTTATGTTGTTTTTCAAGACAGATTGTGGTTTATGTCTTAGCATTATTTACCTCTAAATATTTTAGGTTTTAATATCAGTCAACTTGCCTATCTAGCACTAATGTTATGGAGCCTTTTAGAGTTAAGGGCTGTTCTTATTTTTATACTTCCTGTGTTCTGTAAATATGTGTCATCTCTTTAGCTCCTCTAGATTGATAAGACTGATAAGATATGTGGTTGCTCTTTGCAAGTCATTTGCTGCTCTGCATCTTGTACTAGCCACTGTGACGTTTTGAAGACTGCTGATCGATGGCTCATTTAAAATACTGATTACAACTGCTAAGCTATTTTGGGTCAAAGATAAGGGGTTTGCTTTCCAACTAGTTACCCACCAACCAAATCACCTGCCCAACACCTATCAGAGCTGCTAATTTAGGGAATTGGGAGACAAACCCCTGGCCCGTCTGGTTCTTTCTTTGACATGTATAACCTTATGAAAAATTATAATTGGTAAATAGAGACGGTCCCAAGAACAGTTGCACATAACATCCATTAAATCCATTAAAATGTTTGCATTGCATTGTTAGCCTAGAAATGTAGAAGTACCCTAGCGGCGGCAAATTAATTTGCTCAGCATGTATAGGATGGCCTGCCAGGCTATTGCATTGTTACTACATATATAGTACCTACCTTATACAGTATATCTTCTCATCTTTCCGACCATGCAAGAGGGGGATTTCCTCTCTACCCTTTCCCCCTCTAACGTTGTCTTTTTTTATTTTTCTCTGTGCGCCATGCTCCCGTGCGACCTGCTGACGGTGACTCATGGATGGCAATTCTGACGCTTATGTCGGGCCCGTGTCACGGATGGCTGTTCTGACGCCGGTGTCGTGGCTGTGGCGCAGGTGGATCTGATTCATACGATTGGAGAGAGTGCCGCCTTAGGGGTGGCAGGAGTCATTCTCTGGGGAGATGGCACCTATGCTGCATCAAAGGTGATGTATACGCTCTCTAAAAGGGCACCCAAACACAATTACCCTCTCAGTCACTGATAATCATCTCATCATCTTCAGGAGAGACAAACAATGTAATGATTTAGTGTAATGCACTGTAATTGTCAATAGCTGGGTTTCCATTCCATTTATTTGCATTTGACAAAAATTTAGCTGGAGAATATGCACGTCTGCATGTTGTTTCCGTCAACTGTGTAATGCAAATTAAAAGTGAACATAAGGCTAATCAAGCGATGTCTTCCAACCAGCTGTGAGATCAACATCTATGGACAGAAACCTGGTAAATGTGAATATATGCAAATTATACTGTATCCATTGACTTTAATCCCATTATGTTCCCCTCCAACAAATTAATCTGATGTGAATTTGCAGTTGTTTCCTATCAAGGATTTCTTATTGTGCATCATCTAGTTGCATGGAAACCCAGCTAGTGGTACATTGTGCACAATAGGTTTAAACTACCCAAACTCATAGACTGTAGACACATTTAGCGCTTTATGCTCCCCATCTTGACTATGTCCCCTGATAAGATAAAAAATGTCGTATTGTGGATATAATTTTGAAAGTTGCTTTACAAAAATTGTAATAGTATTATGATAGTATAGTGTAGGCAATTCGTATACAATTCATAAATATATCACATATATGACATGAAACAGCACAATCTTCATAATCTTTCCAATGATAGTAGTCACTAATATCTGATATTGACTAACTCCCCCACCACCATGACTAATTAATTTTCTCCGGGAAACACTGAGTGCCTTTAATTCATTCCCACACACACACACATACCCAAACTCCTTTTCCTTTCTTCTCCCTTTGGCAGATGTCGTGTAACACAGTGAAAGCCTACGTGGATGATGTGCTCGGTCGCTACGTGGTGAACGTTACCACGGCTGCCTACATGTGCAGCCGCAACATCTGCCACAGCAACGGGCGCTGCCAACGTCGAGACCCAGCATCTGGGGCCTACCTCCACCTGAACCCATCTGTTTGGAGCATCGTTCCCAGGAGCCAAGGGACCCTTGGCCCTAGCCTGGGGCCAGCCTTCAGGGCCCAGAGGAAGCTGGGGGTCTTCCAGGACAAGGCAACCAAGGATCAGTTGCTACCTTTCAAGTGCCAGTGCTTCCCCGGGTGGATGGGGGAGCACTGCTCTATCAAGCAGAAAGTCTGACATACCTCTAATGCACAGGGAGAAGGATGAAAGAAACGAAAGCTTTATACTAATGTGTAAATTTTAATCCTACTCAAATCTTGCTAAATTCAGTGATACTTGACACTTAACACAAGCTGTTTGAACAATGCATCAGTGGTACGAGGATAGGATATATTGATATCATTCCATATCTAATGATATTTATATTGTTTGTTTCTGTTATCTTAATCTAAGATGATAATCTGTAGTCTTAAATTAAGATTACAATCTAATGTTATACTCAGATACAGTTGTATTCAAAATGTGGCCACCTATGTCATAGTCAAACTACATTTGAGTTGCGACAACTACAGTATATGGGTGGAGCTCAGTGGCTTGGGAGATCAATCCTTTGAACTCCCAGAGCCCATGGGGATAGGTAGGCTAATGGTGATCTTGAACTTCCAGGAATGTTTTTACTGAGTTGGTAAAGAGATAATTTACCACAAGCCACCTGATCTGCATCAGCAGTACTCTGAGATGAGATGATTAAGAGGCTCCAGCATGACTTTGGTTAGGGGAATTAGAAAAGCTTTGGTCCCTTATTAGGGGCCCCAATGTACTTCTAGGACAATTAACGTACAACTTTTCAAATCTCTTTTTGTCATGTTCATGTGTCAGCAATGTAAGAAGACAATCATAGGCCATTGATGAAGGTTTGCTTTACAGAGTTTACAGAGGAAGCTTTCTGTATGCTTGGAGTTAACGCAGGGATCACTTTGAAAATCTCTGACAAATTGAACACTGAAATCAGTGGTTTTAATGCGAGTCACCTGATATTTAACCACATCTTATAGCATCGGCACAGACTAGTCAGTCCGTTATTACCTTTTTGGCCGTGCATGTCACCTGTGACCAGTAGATGGCGGTAAAGAAACGTCAGTATTCCTATCACTACAGTACGCAGTGAAATCCTCAGTGAAGGTGAGACGAACGACCCACAAAGGACGCCGCCGATTCTCTTCAGTGGAGCTGAGGAGAGGCTATAGGCCACCTGAATACTACGCTGACATTTCGAGGTTTTTCAGGATGATTCTGTAAGTCTGTACCCTTTGAAATGCACATCCTGAATAATTGTAACCTGTCTGTCTTTTGCGCCAGTGAATTACCCCGAGATAAATGGTCTTACTATTGTAAACATTTGTTAAGGTGTTCCTGTCACAAGATCAATAAAGCTCTGTCAGTAAGCCTGCCGTTTGGAAATGTTTACATTTTGTGCTGACTTCCTGACCTCATTGAGCCTACCAACATCTAGACTCCCATCTCAAATTAAAAAGAAACACTTCATGATGTTGCTCATCAGTATATAAGGATGTTTATGCCCTATCTTCATGCGTCAAGAACGCCATTGACCATCAAATAGGCCCATATCACTAATACTGAAATCCCATCAAATGCGCTCTAGAAAACTTGCCGCGTAGAAACAAATGAAGCTTAGACTAGATAAAAAAAAATCCCAAACATTCTGTCTGTAAAGTTAGGGTTCATTCACTCTACTAAAAGAGCGATTGAATTGACCCAGGGCAGGGACCCGTGGAGGCGCTTCCACGAGGAGATAAGCCCCTGCCAAAGCGTGTGATAGTGGACAGCGAAGTGAGATTCTCTTGCACTCCATCAGTCTCACCCGAAAAGCTGCTCTCCTGAGTCCTGTCGCGTTGCTCTAAAATCGCCGCCCCTTCTCCTCTGTCCTAGCGTAGCCCACACTCCCCTTTTCCCCGATTTCCTTCTCTATTCCCCAGCCACCTTCCGCATCGGCTCTTTACTGCGCTTTGACCTGAAACCTTTCGGGCGCGCCCAGCGCGCTTTTGCAGCTCGAGGAAGAGCAACAAGCAACTTCTCTCCCCAGCGGGTCGTCACGCTTATTTTGTCTGCTACTCTCCCGTTGTCCTTCAGGAGCGCGCACGTCTTAATAACAACACCAGGCTGGAGGGAGAGAATGTTGGTTTTGCGCAGGGTCAAAATCATCCCATATGTTCGTGTGAGTTGTTACTGTAGTGTAAGTGATTACAATTGGGCTCGCCTTGTCTGGCTAAGCTGGAGTAACCTCTGAGCGGTCACTGGATGGATAAAAACAGGCGTGACTAAAGCCTCATTCTCTAATTTCTTCGTCCTACCATCCTCTCTCTATTCAGCAAGGCTCTCACACCCAACAGTGAACGCTACACGGAAGTCTATTGCTTCTAGACAATGAGGTCAAAATTAGGCTGTAAGCCTTGTAAGGACATATGGAGTGGTGTCACCTGCTTATTTTCAGGCTGGTTCGTGACAGGCAATAATGATGCATTCAGGACTGTTATACCTACATTTGATGGAAGATGCAATATCCGTGCACATAAACTTATTTTTTTTTTTTCTTTATGAGAGACCCATGTCATTGATCGGCCCTTGGGTTTTCTCTTACCTCTAGGAGAAAGTCATAAGACTGTTACTGTTTAGTTTGGCATCTTGCATCCCATTGCGGAATGAATGTGTGGTCTTTCAAATTTAGACAAGCAAACTTCTGAACAAAGCCTTTCACTTTTAATTCTGGCATCATTAGAAAAACTGTGACATGAACCCTGACTCCTTTGTGTGTGTGTGTGTGTGTGTGTGTGTGTGTGTGTGTGTGTGTGTGTGTGTGTGTGTGTTCTTAAGATTTGCTGTCTTTGCTGTAACGCAGCTGATGCGAGGTGACCTGACAGACTGTCACATGTGACTTATCCACCGATGGGCAGCTTCTTCATTCCCGCCAAAGCCCATTATGACTCTGTGAATAGGAGGTAGGGCCGACTGAGACACACACACACACACACACACACACACACATTGAAGGTGCGTACAATGACTGTCTGATTTGCCACAGCAATTTTCTCCCTGGATGACCACCAGTCAATCATCAACAGCAGGCCTGGCCTCCAAGTAACAGCCAATCAATGGCACACAAAGGGCCATATCCTCTTAGCAACGGCCAATCAATCGCTCACAAAGATACTTTTGCCTTAGCTGTATTGTATAGCAAAGAATGTGATTATGTCATTGTTTGGCTATTAAATAACACCATCACCTTTTGAAAGAAAACATCAAAAAACATAAAACTAGGTCTAAAAGAA
Source organism: Sardinella longiceps (assembly GCA_027497455.2). Taxonomy (NCBI): domain Eukaryota; kingdom Metazoa; phylum Chordata; class Actinopteri; order Clupeiformes; family Clupeidae; genus Sardinella; species Sardinella longiceps. Next base: position 9,089,881 of record JAODXP020000013.1, read on the forward strand.
TGAATGAAGGCTATGGAGTTGACCAAAGAAAAGAATCATTTGGCCTTTATATAACATTATCACCTCTTAAGTCATGACACAAAACAAAAACTTATTTGGATTAGATTTAGATTTGGATTTGATCCCCATTTGATCCACTGTATGCTACTTGGCACCTTTAGATTATGGAAAAAGTCTTACTAATGCAGGCTTTCTCCCAAACCTTTGATGGAAGTCTCCAGTTTGCAATCTATCTCCAAAAGATTTGTCCCTCTTTAGCCTGGCTATTGGCTTCCTACACAGTTCCGCTGGATTCTCAATCCACCTGGGATTGGCCTGGTTCCCTCAGGATGCCTCCCATCCTGGCCAATCATCAATCCTTGCGAATGCAGCACAAGAATATGATAGGCCATCAGTCAAGGTCTAATCCAATCTTTTTAAATTTAAACATTTCCAGCAAGCAATTGTTTCTCAATAGCCGGAATCCCAGACCCTGGAACGAGGACAAGTGTAGACCGAGGGGCTGGTTATGACCAGGCTAGGGCGGGATGGGGTCCTCTTTGTTTTCTCATTTTGCCAAGGGGTAGTGTGAGTTCAGATGTGGCAGCTCTGGTTACTGCAATTTGGTTAGGGGCCTTTCTTTGGTGAAGGTGCCTCAGGAATCTGAAGGTTACTACAGGAGACACACAAGGTGCCGCAGCAGTCTTACAGGTTACAGGCTTGCAGATATGATTGCGCCTCACAGAGGGAATTCTACTAAAGGGTTGCCATTTACTTGTGGAAACACAGGTCAGGGGAGGAAGAGAGAGGCATATTGAAATAATTTTATTTCTACTGACTGAAAATACTTTTATTTCACACACATGAAAACATCACTGCTTACAATAGTGCTAAAAAGCATTTGGAGAACGGACTCTTATCATGCACACTTGGTGCACTTTGTTTTTGTGACTGACAGTGACACAAGCCATCATTATGACTTACATACAAGCACATTGTGTGTTATTTAAATTGCATGATTGCACCTATACAGCCATTCTGTGAGAGTGGTTGAAGGGCGTTACCACAGCAACCGGAAATTTGTGGACCAGAGGCCATTCATCCGTAGCCTGACTAATAAGCCGACTGTTGACTCCGTCATACAGTCTGGAACAATGCAATTGAAACATGTTTCCATTTGGATATGACGTATTCGCTCACCTGGCTCTCACGCCTCCAACTTCCGTGTTCAGTAATAACAGATCGCTGGCTTGTTTCGATTTATTTTGACATCGTAGTGGCAATAAGTCCTCAAGATCATGGATGCTAATGTCATGTACCAATTTTGTAAAGGTAATTCGGGGAGAATAACAAACACATTCCTACTACAAGCAGCTGAACTACAGGCAAGTTCAGAGACATCGCTCTAAACTGTGTGCTGATTGGCAAAACCGTAGAGAAAACGAGCTAGGGGGGTTGGGCCAGACTACTGTACGGAGCTAATTCATCCCTAAGAATTCCTATGTTTGCAACAGCTGGTGATGTCCAGGTTCAAAGTCATGGCTTCCATTTCTCAGTTTGTTTGCTGATTGGCCTGCACAGCTCAGAAAAGGGATATGCTTCCTGACTATGTGCGGGAGAGAAATGACAATTGAATAGAATTAAAAATAAATAAATAAATAAAAATACTGTATGTACAGCATTGGATGCATCTTTTGTGTTATTCTTATAGCAGCATACTTATACATCATTATTCTGGTCATAACCAGCCCTCTGGTCTATGCTTTGCTTCGTATGAGAGTCTGGGATCCTGGCTATTGAGAAACAGTTGCTTGCTGAATTCAAAAGGACTGGATCAGTCCTTGACAGATAGCCTATCGTATTCTTGCAATGCATTTTCAAAGTTCACTGATTGCTAGGATGCGATACATCCTAAGTGAACGAGGCCAGGCAGATGAGTGGAATTACGAGCGGAATTAAATTCAATTCAATTCAATTCAATTCAGTTCAATTTTATTTGTAGAGCGCACAAATACAATACATTGTCTCACGGCGCTTTACAGACAGTACGGGGAGCACCCATGAGTAACAGGGGCAAGGGAAAAACTCCCTTGTGTATGTAGGAAAGCAACAGTCAGGCTAACACAGCGTGAATGAGTCCTACAGCATCCATCAGTTCACTAGTAGGCCAAGGCCTCTTGCCCTGGAACAGGTTTGATGCATCATACAGTATCAGAACTGGATGACTCACTGGAAGTACATTAATACAGCACTTGAGTATTTCTCCTGCACTGACTGTACAGCATGACGCGTGCTATTAGGCTTTACATTGCATAGAGGCTTATGTCATCTAGGATAATGTCGCCGCTGCTGCTGTGCTGCGTTTTTTTTTTTTTTTTTCTTGAGCGAGTTTGAGAGAGTTAAGGATGTGAAGTAGAAACAGGGAGGATGAGGCGTCTCTGATCCTATTGTGATGAATACGCTGAGATATGATGTCTCGTTATGGAATCTGGCTCAGATCTGATGGGATTTGACTTGCCGTGCACACACACACACACACACACACACACACACACACACACACCACACACCACACACACGCACACACACACCCAGTGAGATTAGACCATTGTCATACTTCCATCTGCATATTTCTCAACATTTCTTCTGTTATCCCAGAATCCTTCTTTTCCAAACCGTGCTACTGCTGCTGCTGGTTTTCCAGCCTCCTTATCGTACCTCTCAATTCTTTCTTGGAGATTCCATTTGGCCGTTCCTTTAATTAACTCTGAGCCCCATGAAAACAGGAGTCTCACCAGGGGTTTCCCCCCCAGCTTTTTTCTTTTTTCTTTCTGTTGGAGCACATATCTCTTCTGTGCTCTCTCTCTCTCTCTCTCTCTCTCTCTCTCTCTCTCAAACCTCCCAAAAATTGCCTTTGAAAGTGAAGTGGAGAAAGATGGGTCCCCAGGTTTCGCTGATACATACATGGATTGTGGATCTGTTTTTCAGAGTCCCCAGTGCCTCTCAATCTCTCTCGCTCTCTCTCTCTCTCTCTCTCTCTCTCTCTCGCCACGTTTGTCTTTGTTTCACTTTTTCATTCCGTTCCCCTATCTTATCCTCTTCACTTCTTCACCCCTCTGTCCTCTCCCATTGCACGCACACACACACACACACACACACACACACACACACACACACACACACACACACACACACACACACTAAACGCATCTTGTTATCTCTCTCATAGAAACTTACCCCTTCATTTACTCACATACGTACACACTCTCTCTCTCTCTCTCTCTCTTTCACACACACACACACACACACACACACACACACACACATACATGTATGTACACATTTGTCCGTACATGCGCCTTGTTCCCGCTCTCTTAAAAACACACACACACACACACACACACACACACACACACACACACACCTTTGCTCTCCTTTTAAACATTGGCACAATGGCATATGTAGGGTGGGGCTGTGACCTGGTGGTCTGTTGAGTTGTTGGGTCTCAGCAGAAATGTCATCTTGTATGGTAACCTTTTCCTGGGTGTGTTATCTGCTCTGATAGCAGGGCTTGGGTGGGGAGGGGAGGGTGTGTGTGTGTGTGTGTGTGTGGGGTGGGGGGCGGCGGCAGCCGTGCGATGGGATTGGAAAGGTCCCCGTCGGAGCGTCACCCTAGGGCTATCTCCCCTCAGCATTTCAGCACACACACACACACACACACACACACACACACACACACACACACACACACACACTTATACTTACAGGTATGTGCACACACATAGACACACTTATGAACATATGCGCGCACACACATACATACATACACACAAGCACACACTCACAAATATGCGTGCACAAACACACACACACACACACACACACACATATGCATACAGTACACATACACTCTCACACACGCATTTGCACACACATACACACACAGATGCTCCCACATGCACACACACATACCCACACACATACACACGCACACACACATTTGCACTAACCCACTCTCACAGACACTACATCTACACCTGTGCACACACACACACACACACACATACAGAAACACACTCACTCACAAACACACACTCATAGCACACACACACACACACACCATGGAAAGTTTTTGATGATTCAATCTGTCTCTGTGTATCTGTGTAGCTGTTCTATGAGCTCACCCACACGGGTCTGTGTCTGCCATCTTGAGAGTAAAGGAGAACGACAAGACAAGAAAAACAGTGTAGGACAAGGCGAGGGGTCTGCATCTGCGTCGGGGGGGTGGGGGGTGGGCATTGGGGCAGAAGGAGAGACAGCATGGTGATGAACCACATTGCTGGTGAACATTTATGCTCTGCAATGGCAAATGACAAAAACTATTCCTCATACATACACACACACACACACACACACACACACACACACACAGACTCACTCACTCACACACATACACACACTCTCTCTCTCTCTCTCTCTCTCTCTCTCTCTCTCTCTCTCTCTCTCTCTCTCTCTCTCACACACACACACACACACACGTCCTGTTCAAATGGCATCAATCCATCAGGGGCTTGCTGATGCGTTCGGAGCCGATTGCAGTAAAACTGCCCACTCTCTGCCTTAAATGCTGCGTACCTCCCAAACGACTGCTCTCATTAACATCGCCGTGTTCTCCTGCTTCGTCAGCGTGCCTGCCGGCGCTCCAGCTCCTGATCGTGCCATGCCAACAGCATGGGGCTAAACGGCGAAGGATTTCAGGAGGAGCCAGATCTGTGACAGAGCCCCGCTGAGCACACACACACACACACACACGTACACACACACATACACACACACACACACACACACACATGCAGACACACACGCTGAGCCCAGCCATCACATCTCCTCCATCATCCTGTGTTAGCGCAACAGTCGCTCCAAATGACACCCTAGGTATAGGCAACTTGGGGCTGATAGGAACACACACACACACACACACACACACACACACACACACACACACACACACACACACACACTCACATTTCTTTATTTGAACGAACCAATCATATATTTACACAGAAAGGATTCAGATATTTTCAGAGGTACAATACAACTCTGACACTGGGTACAGAAAACATCGCCTTCACCACACAGCTTGAGACTGCCTATTACTGCCTTTGGATTTTATTTTATTTAGCTTAACTTAAATCAAATTAACTTAACCTGCTAATAGTTGATTTGTGGACATGCCCTAGACTGCTAAAGACACACACGCACGCACGCACACACACACACACACACACACACACACACACACACACACACAAACATTAATCAACAACCAATCACCAATCAATCACTAAAAGCATGGCAGCTTGTGCAGTGGTAGTAGCTTAGGGTGTTAGGTAGAGTAGAAGTCCGATACATGGATTGCATTTTCAAATGAAGAATTATTTTCCAAAAACGTTATAACCATTATAGCCATTTAAAAGCAATTTTTCTAAATCTTTAAAAAAAAAATGATATTCAGGTAACATCAGACCAGTTTGTGTTACAGTAAGATGAACTGATTTGTCCTTACCCAATTAAAACAACAAAACTGTAATTTTATTGATATTAAGTGAGAGGCACAATATGACGTGATTGATTGATCCATTCATTTGCAAATGAATGCTACACACCGTTGTTGTAAGCTCTAGAGTGTCATTGTCATCAAGCCACCTTAGCGCCACAAATCTGAGCAGAGCAGGCAGCATTCTTCTCGTGAGGAAGTGACTAACACCAGTGGCAGGTGTGTGAGAAGAAACCGCACCCTGCTGCCCCAAAGCTTTCGCACCAACTCACGGAAAGGTCTGCCATCGCCAGCCGCTGTGTGTGTGTGTGTGTGTATGTGTGTGTGTGTATGTATGTGTGTGTGTTGACGACTGACTCCAGAGTTGCCTGTCGTCTGACACATTATTTTTAACCGGTTTCCAGGACAACGGGCCATTTGAATCTCTGCGTCTCGCTCATCCACTCATTGGCTTTGGTCATCAGCGTCTGACGCGTGCTCGGGCTTCCCGCTAGCGCCATTTAGGCATTAGCAACACACCACTGAGCAACATCAGAACGCCAGAACGCTGGAATTCTGCCTCCATGTCAGGGTCTCGTGCATATACCCAGTGGTTAAAGTGGGATTTGGCAGGAGGGGGAACTCTCATATTTTGTGTCGAACAAACAAAGAAAAATGTATTGAAGAAGAATGGATATTGTTCATGTATCTGAGGTGCCGGAACTGCGTATCCCCGCGTAACCCCCCCCCCCCCCTTAACCCCTGCATATACCGCAGAGCCAACCATATAGACACACACACAACACACACAACATAGACAGGGCCCCCTTTAGCATCAACATGCTAACACCAACATATCCAGTGCAGGGTGCCTTAGAATATCTACTGAGGACGTTCATTCAAATGCTTGGCACATTAGCATGTAACTGGCTGCGGAGTCTCTCGACTATCAACATTTAGAGGAATTGGTGAGGCATGACAGCTCTTAGTTTATGGGCTCGGAGACTTGCGATGTGTATTTGAACGGAGAACTCTCTTTTATCCTTGGAGGGCAGCATCGGGTTTTAGATTGAAGCAAGTGTTTTATTTTTCAAAATATGCAAATATGCGGCGTTAATATTAATGATTTATGCTAATTAGAACTGGTGTGTTTGAAAGACTAGGCTTGAAGGTCGTTTGAAAGATGTTTACTGATGAGTTTAGACCTACATTATAGAAACGATAACAGCTGCAAAATGTATGTGCCTTCATGCCCTCTTTTTCAAAGAGGCAGAAAGCAAAAGGTGTAGAGAGAGAGAGAGAGATGAAGAAAAGTGGAGATGAGACGGGAAAAGGGCAGAAGAGAGAGAGAGACAGAGAGAGAGAGAGAGAGAGTGGAAGCGCAACATCTCAATCTGTGCCGCATGTCTTTTATTGCCGCTCCATAATT
>JAODXP020000013.1:9101824-9114324 GCA_027497455.2 Sardinella longiceps
AATAACAGTAGTGTGCAATGTCAATGGTGTGTGTGTCTGTATGTGTGTGTGTGAGGAGTGTGTGTGTGTGTGTGTGTGTGTGTGTGTGTGTGTGTGTGTGTGTCTGAATGGCAGGCCCCTGTAGCTTAGGCTTTTCACATGCTCATGCTGGGAAGCTCATCATATTATGACTTAGCTTGTCAGGCTCTTTGCAGACAGACCCCCCATTTGCACATGAAAAGGGACGGTGAAGCCATTAAAAAGCAATAATTTTTGCTCACCCCAGACACAAAAATGTGCACGCACACATAGACACACACTCACACACACACACACACACACACACACACACACACACACACACACACACACACACACATACAGCTACAAACACACACTGACACACACACCTCAACAAATAATTTTGATATTCTTGATTTCTTTTTGTAATCTACTGACTCCTGTTTTAAAACCCTCATATACACACACCACAAGCAGATTCAGGTAAGCAATCTCAAACAATATCACACACACACACACACACTCACGCACACACACATGCACAGATTTTTTTTTGTTTTTAGCTATTTTGGCATTTAGACTTATAAAGTAATTAACAGGAAAGGAGAGCAGCACGGATTACCAGGGGCGCTGCTAGAAATTTTGGGCCCTATGACAAAATTATTTTTTGGGCCCCTCAAATATGGATTTTAATATTAAAATTTTCTCTGGGCCCCCCTGTCTGTGCTGGACCCTTAGAATCATCCTAACTCCACCCCCCCCCCCTCCCCTAGCGGCGCCTCTGCAGATTACACAGGAAATGCCCAGTGCTAAAAAGGATGACCTCAGACTGGACTCCAAGCTGGGACCCCATGGGAACTATGGAACACTACCAGGCATGTACTGATGGCTAAACACAAGTAAACACAGTTTACCCACTTCTCAATATAGTACAGTATATCCACCTCTTGATGGAGATAATGCACCAAAAACCAACTTTTTTATCTCTTTATTTACACGTTCTGTGTTGTGCTTGTCATTCGCTCTCACTTCATCCATTATTAGCTAGCCTAGCTTATATCAGGGACACCTCGGCAGCCGTTATTCCTTACTTAGAAATTGATACCAGAGCAATAATCTCACATTATCAAACATGTTCTGCATTATTATTATTGCGGCCCACTTTGAAGTGCCTAGAATTGGTAAAATAAGAGGTGGGTGCAATATGCCCTTTGGTGCTAAAAGCGAAGCGAGAGGGGGCAATGGGAGCCTACCACCAGAGGGGGTAAAAGCAGACAGAGTGAGGGCAATATGAGATGGGACACTACCACCAGAAATGGTAAAAGCAGAGTAAGAAGGGGCAATTAAAAATGGAACAGTACCACCAGAGATGGTAAAAGCAGAGCTAGAGGGGGCAATAAGAAATGGAACACTACCGTGAGACACCCCCACTGTGTCACAGCTCCCCACACCACACTAATATTGTTTTCATTTATATCAAATATTCAGTTTATTTATAATTGCTAACCCAATCAAGCTTTGACTGAGTTGAGGCACAGTGTGTGTAATTTGAATATTATGTGCAATTATGCGCAAAAGATGACTAGACTGGGTCAAGTATGATTTAATAAAAAGCTTGTGCTGAGTGTGTGAAAATGCCTTTTATTTATCTGGGATGCAAGAGCTCATGTTTCATCTGGGTATGACACTTGTTTTTCAAATACTGCAGCCATGCAGCCACTGTGTATATTTACATATATTGTTTTGGTGTGTGTGGGTGGGTGTTTGTGTGTGGTGACCTTTCTTCAATATACCATGTGCAATCGCTCATGCTGCATGTGTGTGTGTGTGTCTGAGTGTGTGCGTATGTGTGTGTGTGTGTGTGTGTGTGTTCCCTAATAGTTCTGTCACTCTACATATCCTGGGCAAAAAGAGCAGTTCTTTGTGAAGCTGCCATGGCGACAAGCCGACTAATGAAAGGGCTGCAGTAACTAATGGCATCCCCCCCCCCACGTCACACACACACACCCACACACACACACACACACACACACACACACACACACACACACACACACACACACACACACACACTCACTCATACCCACCCACCCAATGACACTTCATCTTCAGCACAATACATACTCAAGTTTTGGCCGCAAATGATTTCTGTCTCTCTGTCTGTCTGTCTTTCTGTGTGTCTGTCAACTTCAAATTCAAATGTGCTTTTTTATGCCATAACACTGTATGACTAAACATTTCTATCACTCTTTGACTCTCTTTCTTACACACACACACAAACACACACACATACACACTCACTCATTGACACACGCACACTCTCACTCACTCACTCACACAGACACAAACACACGCACTCATTCCCTCCCTCGCACAGACACACACACACACACACACACACACACACACACACACACACAACCCCCGTTCAAATGGCAGCAATCCATTAGAGGCTGCTCATGTGTTTGGAGCCAATAGCAGTAACACTGCCCACTACACCACATTGAGCACATACTGTGCAATAAGCATGAAGGAAGTGAGGATACGAGTGTCAGAGGTGAGTCATTATCCATGCAACCATAACCTTCCTATGCCCATACTCATGGTATTTCCCTTGTGTGTGTGTGTGTGTGTGTGTGTGTGTGTGTGTGTGGGGGGATGTTGTTGTTTGAGATTGCTTACCTGAATCTGCTTGTTGTGTGTGTATATGAAGGTTTTAAAACAGGACTCATAAGGACAGGAGTCAGTAGATTACAAACAGAAATCAAGGATATCAAAATTATAGGTTGAGGTGTCTGCGTCAGTGTGTGTGTGTGTATCAGACATGGCCTGTTAGAGCTGGATTAACCTAACTCTGATAGCAGACTGGAGTGAAAGAGATACTCCAATTCAGCACCATGGACAGAGACCCCCCTCACACTCAGGCTGTTTTCAGACCGGCAAGCCCGGTGCTGGAGCCGGTTCTCGCACCAGTTACAGCGGGAACCAAAGTGCCGGCCCGAGAACCGCCTGTGTTCATACCAATTTATGCGAGCCCCGGACGCATTATCCACAAAGGGCGTTGCTTTGCCACAAATGCAAACAGATTAGCATATTACTCTTACTAATTCTGCAATCTAACATCTGATGGAAATGTGTGAACCTCCAAATATTAAGCAAATATTTGTCTCGTTTGCAAATCACTGCCCAAACTAATTTTCACTTGATTTCCCTCATTATACCAACCGAGCTCACAGTAGTCCGATTTGTTTGTTTTCCGCTTTGACCCCAAATTAACCCGGTGGCGTTAACTCATGTCGTCACGGTTCGCGTTAAAAAAACAAGTTTTACTTGGTGCCTGATGGGAACCAAGTTTGCGGTTCCCGAACGCTCTGATATTTGGTGTGAACACGACGGCCGGTTCAGGATGAGGTGCGGGAACCAGCACCGGCACGGTTCTCTGTCAGTGTGAAAGCGCTATCAGAGGAACCAGGAACTCCCGGGTGGTCTAACCAACTGAGCTAAAAGCCCGAGCTTCTAACTCAGCCATTAGAAGCGTCCATGGAATTGGGTGATGAGGATTTACACGTACTGCCGCCGAGCTAGCTGGCCTCCGTTACACTCACCCTCCAAATCATCACTCCCATCCGGGTCACGGCACCAATGTAGCCGGTGGCGGTCCGCACCGCACACGGATCTCGAACCCGCTACCCCTCTCTAGTTGAATGATATGGTTAAAAAGTTGAGAAAAAAGTAAGCCCCAATCAAGTGAACGGTCTACACCTGGCCTAGGTGTGAATAAAAAGGCAATGTGCTAGTCTTCAAGGAGGGCTTGCATTTTCTCACTACACCTGAGAACACCATGCTCTTCTGTGCTCTTTTTCATATTTACCCCTAGACTTTTAGCATTTATGATTATTTATTTAAATAAAGCTTTATGGTTTTGATAAACTCTGTTGTCCGTCTCCACTTTATGTTGCGGCTTTCGAGCTGGCCATAACTTACCTCACTTACGTCAGATGATGCGCTACGTAACTTTCGTAAGGCACTTCCGCGCAACGATCTGATGTTGAAGCCCATCAGAGAGATTTCAAGACATTATTCTCTAACCGGACCAATCAGGGCCGCTGGCTGCTGTAGAGGGTGTGACGTAGCGAAGAAGCAACTGTTTTGAATCCAACCAATCCAACAAACGTAACCAGCGTCATCGGTTGGTTTCGATGTGGTTGGCTGCAGTGTACATCAATTAAATTGATGGACAAGCCGTTTGCCCAGTTAGATTCAAGGATTTCTGGCTCCTGAAATAACTTGTCTATCGCTGAATATCAGATGAATGTGCGTAGCGCTACATCTGACGTGAGTGAGGTAAGGCCATAACACAGTCTTCGATAAAAAAACAAAACAAAATGAATGACAAGTGATAAGCGACAAAGAGTTCAGTGCACCTCTGAGTTTGTTGAGGTAAATGCTTTGCCACGTTGCCTACTGTGTGCATCTTGAACTCACCCCAATTGTTTCTGTTTCACTCTTAGGACCATGTCATTTTGAGCCTGACTTTTTTTTTAGTTCCCAAAAATGGGTTTTCTAAATTGTGCATGCAAAGGGGATATACAGTATGTACTTTGAAATGCAAAGTTGTATTGTCTCATGCTCTCAAATCCTACAACATTTCTAAGCCTTTTTTAGAATGACACACACACCCACTCATCCACCCCCAAACCATTTAGGCCTTATTTTCAGCTCTTCCAGCGTGGAATAAAAGCATAGTCTGAGTACTGTAGGAAGAGTTTTATACGCTTCTCTGGGCACTGCATATAGTTTTAGACCTCAGCTCAATGGTATTTTTGGGCCATAACGGTACACTCCAGGCAACACAGCCTACCTTAATCCTAACCCTAGATTTGGGGGGTAGTGTCTTGAAGTCAGCGCTGTTGAGGGCCAAAAAGACCAAATATCTGTACCATGACAATGATACAAGTGTGTGTGTGTGTGTGTGTTTTTTTTTTAATCTATTTATTCTGTATTTACATTTTCTACTATGCCTATCGACCCTGGTATGGAGTCAGAAATACTGGATCTGGGTCTGTTCTTAGAAGGCAAGAAGAAATTGACACAACAGTTTGTGTGTCACACTGTTGACTATAATTGCAATCAATAAATATTTGTGTTGATAATGACCAAAGAAACCTTTTAGCCTTGGAACAGTTTTGACTAAAAACAAAACAAAACAAAAAAACAATGTATTGGTGTGTAAAGAAAGCCACTCAACAGGCTTTAGACCAAAGTAAACAGCAAAAGCAGCTATCATGTTGCTGAATAAAAATAAATTCAACTTAATTAAATGTTTCTCTTGCTGTAGCTTATAATTTTCTCCTCCCCAACAATTTGTGTTTGTTTGTGTTCGGCAGTTAGTGGCAGAACACGAGTGGTTTAGCATTTAGCTTCCGTTTACCAGAATGTTCTATGTGCTGGGAAAAACAACAAACAGTGGGTGGGGGATTCAGGGCTTAAGAAGATGACATTATTCCATTCATTTTAAATGCCCTCTTGAAATTTGTTTGGATACAAAGAGGACAGATGAAACTAAAATGTTATGCATTAGTACAGTTACTCACAAATTTGATCTCCATGAGTGAAGCTGTAACTTTACTGAAGAAGCTCAGGAGAAGGGCAGTAGTGTTTGTGATGAATCTTTTGAGTCTTTTATTGATCGGCACCTGTAGAAAGCCTTTGCAACAATGGACAATATACTCCCTTCTGTACTTGCTGATACTGCATGTCACACTGCAGATGATTTTGAAGGGTTCACTTAGCACAGTAGAATAAAAACATGGACTCTGGTGAATTGGCATATAGATTTCTATAAGGCCAGTGATGTTACGTTTTCTCTGAGACATTACAGGAACCATCGGCGGGTCTGAGTGATGTGATGTCCTCCCCATCGGCGGCCTCATCTACGGCTGGCACTGCATTGTGTGCAAGATCGATAACATCATGAGCGTTGAGTTAGCCTAATGGACTGTAAAGTGATCATGCTGTAAGGAACACAGGGCTTATTGCTTTCGTGTGTGAGTGTGTGTGTGTGTGTGTGTGGTGGGGGTTACTGTATGTAGAGAAAGAGAAGGAAAGACAAGGCATGCCTGACCACGTTTCCCACTATATGACATAACAGTGAAGATGAACTCTGACCTTGAGAGTCCCCATTGTTATTGTCTGCGGGGCCTATTGGCAAGGGAGATGAGTCAAGAGTGATAGAATTAAATCTTTAATGATTTCTAGTAGTTCCCCTTGCTGGTTTTATGGCGAACGGCTCAATGGAGTCCCACTCTTTGATGGAGCTATGATGGTAATTTCCACTGATGACTGACCCCAATCAATAGCACCGCACACATGTCCCCAGTAGCGTAGAGCCGTCACTGGAGAGCTCGCTAGTCGCTATATTGGGAATGGGAATGCGTGTCTGTCTCTCCGCCCTCTCAAATTCCTCTCGATTTCCCTTTTTGAAACGACCTTGATGGCAAGCCACTAGAGAGTTTAATATCAAGACCTTACCTACCTACCTACCTACCTACCTACCTATCTATCTATCTATCTATCTATCTATCTATCTATCTATCTATCTATCTAACTAGCTATCTAACTAATCAGGCATGGCCGATAGGAGGATTTCTAATGACCTTGAGCATCACTTGACCTTCACACACCAGATCATCTGACGTAAAGAGCCAAAGCTGATCAATTACTCAACTAATTTAATGTACAGAGCATGCGCTGTGTAAAGGAAATACACCATAAGATTGACCACATTTCTTTCTTCATGTTTTCCTTCCGTCCTTTTATATCACAGATAACAGATACAAGAGATGTGTGCCTGCTGTGTTTAAAGGGACACTAACCTCTCAACACTGAGACATTTTTTTTATCAGAGAATCCAAGATATGCATTGTGTGGGGGGTAGGAAACCACCTCAAAATAAATGAAAACCTAGTTACAGCATGACATTGCTATTTTTATTTGCTATCAGGCATCATTAACATGTTCTAGTAGTGCTGGAAAAGACTGAAAACTGTTTGTATGACTTGTATTGATCTAGTTCACTAGTTTTACAACAAAAACTGCAGAGTGTCCCTTTAACTTGTGCCATCATGCCATCTGTGGAGGGGGGTGTGAGCACACAGACTCTGGCATGGAGGACTGTGGCTCTGAGGTCAAGCTAGGCGCAGTCAGCTGAGCTTTATGCCGGATGACAAATTTGACATTTGTGATTTTCAGCCCATTGCAGTTTGCCCACTGAAACAGTTGCCGCAGCTCATATCATGGCACATGCGCTGGCGTTTGTCTTTTTCCTCTCTGGAATCAAGCCTAAACAGATGTGACATGTTGAGTGGGAGCTTATCGAAGGATTTGGTGGCCAGGGGCAGCGTTTGGACACAGCGGACACCCCCATAGCCTTGGACACTCACTGGGGTGATGGATTTGAGAGGGGTCAGGCCGTCAGGCTGTTGCTACGTTACCCTAAAAGGAGGAGACTGAGATTGAGAGAGAGAGAGAGGGATGGAGAGCGACAGAGACAGGGAGAAAGAGAGTGTTTGGTGAGCAACGGTCGCTGCTCCAGGTTACCAGGCAACCCAGCTTTGTGTGTGTGTGTGTGTGTGTGTGTGTGGAAGGGGATGTGTTGGTGTTTAGGGGAGACATTTACGGCTATGGATTTTGTGCAGCCAGCGTTGCGGTGCATTAGAGGGCCTGAGGTGTGTGTGTGTGTGTGGTTTGTGGGGGGCTGCTCTGGGTGAATTATATTCAGTCACACACTCAATTTACTCCTGAAAGTGCAGTTAACGAGGCACATACACACACTCACACACATAGACCGGTACATACATACAAACTCTGAGCATAACCATGCAAATGCCTACACACACACACACACACACACACACACACACACACACACACACACACACACACACACACACACACACACACACACACACACACACAGTCAAAGGGTAATATATTAGTCATACACTGGCCTCACACAGTTTTCATGCATATTGTCTATTCATGCAGAGTCAACAGACCTTGATGAGGAGCATTTTGAGATGATTTACAGGTGATTCACTTTTGCCTTTTGCTTCCACTTTTATTTGGGTATTTTTTTGTGTGTTGTCAGGTAGACACTGCATAGAAGGTTATCTGTTTGCTACTGGTATATTATGTTTTGAGTGTGTATGAGTGTACTGTATGTATTCATATTTGTGTGGACAGATCTGTGTGTGTGTGTGTGTGTGTGTATTTGTATTATACGGTGTCTGTTGAGGTGGGTGTGTACATGTGCACTGTGTGTGTGTGTGTGTGTGTGTGTGTTGTATGTGTTTGTGTCTGTGTGTGTGTGTGTGTGTGTGTGTGTGTGTGTGTGTGTGTGTGTGTGTGTGTGTATTTGTATTAGGCTGTGTGTGTTGAGGTGGGTGTGCACATGTGCACTGGGCCTGAGAAGATATATGTTATTTAAACGTGATTGAAATGACAGAGTGTGTCTCTCTCGATGCCTTCCTCGTTGAGAGAGTGATGCGTTAAATGAGGCTGTGTGAGAGGCACATGCGGGGGTGTCGGATGGGGGTTGTTGGGGGACGTCGGGGGTGTACGAGGGTGTATGAGGGGAGGGAGAAGTGTAGCAGAGGAGG
Organism: Sardinella longiceps; assembly: GCA_027497455.2. NCBI lineage: Eukaryota > Metazoa > Chordata > Actinopteri > Clupeiformes > Clupeidae > Sardinella > Sardinella longiceps. The sequence continues at coordinate 9,110,485 of JAODXP020000013.1, forward strand.
GAGAGCTTCAGCCTGATCTGGGCCATGAGCCGGAGCAGAAGCTGGAGATGGAGCCTGACACCTTCCTTGAGTCCCCCTCCTCCCCCTCCTCCCCCTTACACATGAAATCTGAAAAAAAAAAACACCAAACAAAAAAACACTGCCCTTCGAAAAATACAGTCTGGACAGAAAATACAGCTGTGGTTTTGTTATATGAAATTACTGATTTGCAAAACATAATTTGCAATGTTGTGGGATCAATATTCAATTCTAAGAAAACCATATTGATTTCTGAGAGAGAAAGAAAAACCCTCCCTCTAATCTGTCTTGCAGGCTCCCCACTGCCATGATTGTGGTAAGAGACTTGATTGGACTGTTGCTCGGCAACTAAAGGTGCCTACACGACTGTGTGGAGAACAGTCATTAGCCGCCACCGCTGCTGCTGCTGCTGGAACCTGTAGAACACAGGTGAGCTAGCATAGCCTGCTCAATGCCTGCTGAAAACGCACTAGAATCACATATAGTTGCTATCATATTTCATGATCTCTACACTGTTGATTTGTTTGTGATGGTTTGTGATTTGTACATGTGTAGCCGGTGGTGGTCTGCACGGCACACAGTTATTTACGTGTACTTGTAAGGTGTCTGATACTTCATAGTTTTTGTGGTGACATTTAGAGCATGGTAAGATGTTAAAAATACAGTTCAAAATTCTGCACCATTGGGCTAGTTGTAAGCGATTATTCTCTGTTCAGGGAAACCCATATGGTTGGATCAAAATGTCTTGCGTCTTCGGTATTGGCTAATCTCAAGCAGCTTGAGCAATAGAGCTCTTGTTGAAAATGACTGAAGTTGCCCTTTAAAGGGAGAAGAGTAACATAGATACAGTCATTTTCAGTTTCCTATGTCTATATGTATGATTTTTGTTTAGGTTATGTCCATGCCAATATTATATGTTGCTTTTATAGTTGAGGGAATTATGAACAAAAAAAGCTCATTACAAAGTGGAAAAAAGCTCATTACAAAGTGGATGGAATTGTCACAATTGGTACAGACCATCTTTAAAGTGTATCTAATAATTTTAAAAGGAACACCCAAAATGGACTCAATTAAGGTCATTTTTAATAATAATAAAAAAAATCATTATGGCCATCCATAAAAGACCTAACATCCGTAATGTAATGTAGTGACACATTACACCTTATTCTGCAATAACTTTTTTTGTGTTTAAGGTCTATGAACTGGTAATGAATAATGTGTCAGAAATATGCTATGGAAATAGTACAATATGTATCTTCAACAACCTTAAATAGGGAAAATAGGCTAAAAACGATCAAGATGAACTAAGACACTAAATGAATCTGGCTCCATATGGTGAATTATATATTATGTACACATACTGTACATTTCTTTATGTTATATCTCTATATCTTTATAAATATCCTACAATATCTGGTGAATGATGACTGTTGTTTGTAGTTTATTGTTTTAATGTTTATAATAACAGAAATCAACACTTAAATGGGATTCTGCTGTGCCAATCTTAGGGTTAGCATTATACCTCAGCAGTATCACATACAGTTGTATAATCTTGTGTTCAAGCTCTTTAGAGGAAGTAAATTGTAATTGTTGTATAGCTCTGGCTACTTAAAGCCCAGCCAGTTTGCTTCCTTCAGCAAATCCTGATGCTGTACTTTAAATTCATTACAGGACAAAGCTTTGTAAAGAAATACAGATAATAAGCCGCTGGCTAAATAGGCTTTTGAGTGACCTCCCTCCTCCACCCCCCCCCCCCCCCCCTCCCTTCCCCTCCCAACAAAACCAACTTTATTGAAAGTTCTGGATATGCTGAATGTGAATTAGATGGTTGGGATGCCATACCTGTTTCAGACCCATGGGATTGAAAATCTAAACGTTTCAGTGGCATTGAAATACATTACAGAAGGTGGGACATGTCTCACAGTACATGTTAAATCACATCCAGAGACAGAGGACTTTTAGAAAATATATAGTGTGAGTAGCAATGAGTCAGAGAGAGAGAGAGAGAGAGAGAGAGAGAGAGAGAGAGTTAGGGAGTGTCCATTGTACACTATGGCCAAGGAGGTCTGTAGGGAAGCGTCAAAGCAACTCTTCTTAAGCCAGAATCCTTACCACAAAATAGGCTATTTTTGGGTCCTTTAATTTGAAAATTAACTTATACAAAAAAGGGATTCCATCTGATTTTCAGTTTAAGAAATGTTGTCCAGAAGCATCTTGCTGTTTGTTGACATGACCATGAGACATTTAATATATAGGCCTATATATACTCTGACAAAAGTATATCTTCAAGCACATCAGCAGACTACACAATGGCTGAATCTCAATGTCCTCCCTAAGTCCTAAGCCCTAAATCCTCAAAGACTTAACTAGAATGAATCTGCTTTGTGATTGGCCAGTTTATGCTAGTTAAGTCTTTGAGGGTTCAGGGCTTTAGATCTTAGGGTGGACATTGGGATTCAGCCAATGGGATTCAGCCTATTGAGTGTGGACGAGTGGTGGTGGTGGTGGAGGTGGTGTGTTTGTTTGTTTGGTTATGCCAGTAGGGAATGCAAAAGCAGAGATCTGCTATGTCTGCTCAGTCTGCCAGCAACTTGAGAAGGTTGAGAGCACACAGGACATCAAATTACATCCTCTCCAAAGGTGCAGGGGCCTGACCCAGCTTATCAAGACATGAGGTTAAACTGTGTGTGTGTGTGTGTGTGTGTGTGTGTGTGTGTGTGTGTGTGTGTGTGTGTGTGTGTGTCTGCTGTCTGTGTGTCTGTGTGTGTGTGTGTGTGTGTGTGTGTGTGTGCTGTGTATATGTGTGTGTGTGTGTGTGTGTGTGTGTCTGTCTGTCTGTCTGTCTGTCCCTGCATGCATCTCTCTGTGTGTGTGTGTGTGTGTGTGTGTGTGTGTGTGCTTGTGAGTGTGCATGTCTCTGTGTGCTCAAGCGATACAGAATTGATGGGATGGCAGGTGTAAGGGTATATAAGGGCACTCATGTACTGACATGCACTGTATAACACAACATGCTCATCTCCTCTTACATACATGTACAATATGTCCATGTCCTCCAACATGCAGAGAGAGATGGGGGTTACATCATGTACAGCACATGGGCCTCGTGTCTTTGCTCCACATAAAGTGCAGACATCCCAAGTCTCAGGGAAAGATCATGAGTCTCCTGTATTTTCCTGTTTTTATATAGTGGCCCGCCCTGGGAGTGTGTCTATGTTCCCCAGGTCCTATTTCCCGGGGCCTACAATGTATATTAGCTGTTTTTGTTTGTTTGTTTGTTTGTTTGTTTGTTTGGGATATAATATGTCTGGTATAATATACACACACCACACACACACATTGGGAGTGAGCTCACAGTAGCTTACACACATTTCCAGCAAACATTCCCATGCATAGAGAGATGCCCTTTGAGTCAAATGTTAATCATATACCTACCTACCTCTCTCCTTTTTCCCTTTCCCATTTCTCTCTCTCTCTCTCTCTCTCTCTCTACTTTCCTTTTCTCTGCCTCCCTCCCTCTATCTCTTTCTTTCTCTCAATCCATCTATCGTTCTCCCTCTGTTTGTCCAAGTAAGTAATCTATCTAACCTGTTGAAAGCCTTCTGAATAATACTTGGCCTCTGCTGGCTTCGTTCCTCGGCCATCTTGGGCTGCTGGCCGCCCTACTTGAGCGGCAGACACGGGAGATCAAAAGCTCCATCAGCGGGCCTCTGCTCTCTCTGCGCTCCGCTACTTAGGAGAAAATCCATTGATTTGGGGCCAATCAAAGGAAGGTGATTTCTTTCAGTCCCGGACTAAAAGGGACGTGATTGGTGGGAATTAGAT
>JAODXP020000013.1:9116824-9139324 GCA_027497455.2 Sardinella longiceps
CTGAATGTAAAGGGCTTTTTCATTTTCATAAACTAGGCTATAAGTAACTTGCAGATTGTGTCGGGGTCCATAAAATTCCTCTAGATGGAGCTCACGTCGGGTGGAGAATCTGACGGAGTTGGAGGCTGGCTAGTCAGACGGCTTCTAAAGTTGGCGTAGCTAGTTGTCATAACTGGAAGCTTAATAAGCTGTTAAGCGTTAGGTAGTGCTATAAACGGCACAAGCCAAGTATTAACTGTCTGCTGATTTTTCTGCTTCAAGGATATCACTCAGATGAGGGACATGACAACCATAAATCCCATACTAACAGCTGCATCCACACGCATCGTTGCGTAGCCTAGCCTACTTCATAGCAAAATACCAAACCATCCACTGGCTCTTACCTTTACGGTGAACTTCAAGTTATATCCATGTTATATCCATATTTCATGTAAAGTCCACAAATAGGGGTATTCCTGTCTTAGTTGCATGTTAGATAAGTAGGCTTGATATCATTTAACTGGTTTGGTTGGACTAGTAGCAGAATTCATTCAGCTGAGTTCACTGATAGCATAATGTTCAAAATAGCTAGCCTAATAACTCCCTTGCCACAAGCTAATAAACTTCAGCGCCGTTTTTCTCCGCTTGTCAATTTTTCTGACTTGCAACCTTGTAACACTTTGAACGCTCCTATCTATGTCATTTGTTGTCCAATAGTATCGATAGTGGTATCATTTGAAAGGTTATTTTCTTGTCGTTCACGTGAATGCAATAACTTAATTTTGAAAAAAATGTCGATGCGACTGATTTCGCTGTGCAGAGTCACATATGATAGTATATTAATTCCTCATTGGTCACACAGGGGAAGGGCACTAAATAACATGTGATAGTATACTAATTCCTCATTGGTCACAGAGGGGAAGGGCACTTATATTAACATATGATAGTATATTAATTCCTCATTGGTCACATAGGGGAAGGGCACTTAATAACATGTGATAGTATACTAATTCCTCATTGGTCACAGAGGGGAAGGGCACTTACTGTATTAACATATGATAGTATATTAATTCCTCATTGGTCACATAGGGGAAGGGCACTTAATAACATGTGATAGTATACTAATAAATGTATCTTTCTTATTAGAATTAGAACTGAATATAAAAACAATTTTTTCTTTCATGAAATAATTCTTTGTTCTTTTTTTTCCTGCATTTTAAACTTGCTCCGTGGGCAGCCACCTTTCAGTCCTTTTTCCAGTCCTGAGTCTCATCACCTTCCTCCTATTTCTCTCTCATTACACATGCAAGCAGTCTATTGTGCGTAGGACTTTGCTCTTCAATAGGCACCTATCATCATCAGAGGGCTTTTGCAAGTGGGATGACTGCAGCAGATTCTCAGTCAGAATGGAGACAGTGATGATGAGGGGGAGAAGAGAAGGGGCGTCGTGACAGAAAAGAGCACGCTGGCCTTACGAATGTTTATGTAATCATGGGATGTTCTGCAGGCCTACAGAAGAGGGAGAGAAGGCAACACAAGCAGACAGAGGTCATACTGTGTGGGAGCAAAAAGGAACAAGTCAGTTACATACAAAAGCCACACTTCACATAATTGTGATAGTTAAATACATAAATTATAACAACACCTTACATTTTTATTGCTCTTTTCAGTGGAAGGGGGACCTCTGACCACCACCATAATAAATATATTTAATGATTTACCAAAAAATGTTATGTGCATTTTGCCAACTTACTCTGGATTCTGCTTTTACTATTGGAAAGGAGTGGTCCCTCAAAAGTGTTGGCTTAGTACCTAGTCAAGGGTTTGATTCTGAGCTTGGTAAATTTCGAACTAGATAAATTGGTGTTATATGTGCAGTATAAATGAAATGCCAGTGAACTGAACTGAACTGAACTGAACTGTCAGTGAAAATGTACACATCAAGTTTTTGTGCTTTTGATGACACTAGAGCAACCATAGATTGACTACTTGGGTGGATTTTAACATGTATTATGAATGGCTGTGAGGGGTCAATTTCCCAAAAGTATATTTACTAACCCGTTTGCAACTTAGTTGATTGATTATGGGATGCATTGCATTGCAATCAGCAACTTTTGGGAGTAGGCCTGACACCCGACCCCACAACTTTTGGGACCCCTGTGAATCTCTATTGGGCTATTTTGGTCATACTATTTTTTATTTTTTTTTTCAAAAACCATTTTGAGCGATTTATGAAATGTTTCAGGTAGCAGCTCGGGATGGCAAAGCCTAATGATGCCTGTAGGAGCATCATCACCTCTACTAACACCTGGCCCTGGTTTTAGTTTCCGTGTTTTACCATATTTAACGAGCTCTCTACGTGAGCAGATGTTGAGTCTGGACCTGATACACCTACATGAACACTGATTTTTATCTATCTAATTTAGTTGGAAAAAAGTAAAGTTTGGACACACACACAAACACAGGGCCGAGAGAGTCATTTTAAATCTTGTCCTAAGCTTGTTGGTGGTGTGTTTAAACACAGAAACTGTGGCCCCAAAGATAGGTTTGATGTTTGCCGGCTTTGTTGGTCCACTACAGCATGTAAACAAAGATGATGTTTTATTGTAGCTTCTGATAGATTGAAAGGCGCACTGCAGTGTTCTAGGCTATAAAAATGGACTCTTTCCGCATGACTGAGCTGTCCTGAAAATGAACATTTCTGCAGAGTTGTCAGCCTATCAATGATTGCCGATGTGGTGAGGTGAATGGAGCTCTGCTCACTGAGATGACGAAAGACGATCTCTAAAAATCGCCTCACACAATCAATCAGTTTTTAATTTTTCAAGTTCAAAGGAAAAGTACTCCGCTCATGTGCGTGCTAGTGAGTTATATTAGCGTGATGGGGATGAGGGAAGAGTCTTGATAGATGCTCCCATTCTCAGAAGGAGACAGCGAGCATATTGTGATTAATTCTCCGACAGTGTGATCTATCCTGAAAAAGAGAGAAAAACTTGGCTGCAATTTGGGGTCTCCTTCTGCTGCTGCTCTCTTTCTCTCGTCCACGTGCTGGTCCTCACATCACGCGCGCGCCTTAATGAATCTTTTCATTTGCGCATGTCGGAGAGCATGATGTCCCACAGCTTGAGAGCCCTTCGCTTCTTCAACGTGCGTGTCGTTTCAACGATTCCTTATTATGAGTAGGGGTTTAAAGATGAAAACGAATAACCCCCCCCCCAACAATGACAGCCCATTTTGGGACTGTGGAGAGAGGGATAGAGAGAGAGCTGTGTGATGAATTTAAATGACCTCATCTTTAATCGGAAATGGATATAAGCATCCCCCTTACACTTGTTCAAGAAAAGCTGATGACCCGTCGATAAGGCGCCAAGGCTAGTACTTTATCGGACATGATTCACTGATATATTTGTCACCGTGAAGCATCCCCATCTCAAACAAAGCTAACACTGATCCATGTCGCCCAAATGATCAATACCGTCTTCCGTTTTCTATTGATCTCTCGTCACCTCCAGTATAGCCCATGTATAGACTAGGGTCTTCATCTTTGTCTCGGCAGCTATTGGCATTCCAAACTGCAACTTCAAGTTCAACATTCATTCATCTAGACAAACACTCTTGTGAGCTTAGCCAGAATGCATACATTGGCAGCCACTTCCAAAGCCATTTCAATTCTGTGCCAGGTTGGTAATTGGTCTTTTTTATGGTGGTAATTATTATAGAGGTGCGCGCGGATGCACAATGCAATTATGCATGCACCGCCGTCTCAGTGCAGGGGGAGGAGAGGACTTTTCCCCCATGCGTATGTGTGTAAAATGAGAGGCTGTTGTGTGTTTATTGAGTTGTGCATGTTTGTTTGTTGACAGAGCTCTCTTTCTCTCACTTTCTCTCCATAGACTGTGTTTTTGCTTTCTCTCTCTCTCTCTCCCTCTCTCTCTGTCTCTCTCTCTCACACCCTGGTTGAAAGATACAGTATGCTTGTCCATGAATAGCCAGGCAGATATGTTGAAATGAGAGGAATGGCTCCTGAATCATCTCTGGTGACTGTGATACTGACAGTCTGAGGCTGACGCAACTCCACAGAACACAGACTGGAATATCTCAGTTACTGTAATGTGATTTTAAATGGCCATCTAAAATCAGCGCTAGCACTAACCAAATAGGGTACAGATACTCATTCTCAGGTTAATTCTTTTATGCATTCACATTCAGTTAAGGTTACCTTATTGTTACCTATTCAGTTGCATAAAATGTTCTGGTTCTTTTTCCTACAGACAGTGCTTGGTGACCTTGAACAAAAGGGCTATTGATTGATTCACATGGGACGTCTTCTCCAGCTCCAGTAGTTAGGCTACTGGGGTTAGCGTTAGCCGCAGGGGGTAGAGGGCTCTTGAGGGCTATGATATCAACTGCAGGCGGTGCCGCTGTTACAGGGAATGGGAACACAAATGGAACTTGTTTTAAGGGCTGTTGAAGAAACAAGTTGATGGTTAAGAGGGAGTCTAGAGTGGCCAAGAAACAGAGGCTCTATTTTGTGCTGTGTGTGTGTGTGTGTGTGTGTGTGTGTGTGTGTGTGTTTTTGTGCTCCTACAATTAGCCTCATCTGTAATGGACCAATTAGTTACCCCAGTTATGAACACTGTCTGCACTCAGGAAAGCCAAAAAAAAAACCCTTTCCCTCTTACGCAGTTTCTATGCTATGCAAAGCGGACGTCTCGGTTACATGTCTTGTCATGTCATGTCATGTGTAGCCCTAGCCAAAGGTTAGCGGTCAGCCTCATTGGAATGACATGAAACAATGCTCCTCTCTGCTCCTCATCCATTGGCTGAGTGGAACGCAACAGAGGGATGAGGTAAGGTCTGCCCTCAAGTCTTCTAGCAGACTGTAAGCATATTGTGTCATGAAGACTAGAGGCTAGTGAAGCTGCTGGATATCACTCCTCTCTCCTCTCTCCTCTCCTCTCCTCTCCTCTCCTCTTCTCTTCTCTTCTCTCCATGGTTGACATGAGGTCAAAGGTCACTATGTCACTGCTGGCTCTTCTATGGAGCAAAATTTTAATATTATGGACATCACTGGTCTTTACAATTCAGCATGGTCAGTTTATCATCATGAATCAGCGTTATGAAAATACAAACATTGTGGCATGCAACCTTGGCTTTTTTACAGACAAAATATACAGCAGTCGAGTCTGCTGATACATGTAATTACGTAAAATGTAATTAACACTGTTAATGTAATTAACATTGTTAATGTAATTAACACTTTTACCTGATAATGACATGTGCTTATTGATGCCAGTTATTTTCATCACTGAAGTTACTGTAATGTTTTCCATTAAGCTCTCAAATGGAGACCATGACAAAATTGACCTTAGATGTCTAGAACGCAGAAGCGAACAATCACTTTACACTGAGTCACTGGAACCTCCATTATTCAAAACCGAAAGTAAGATCTGAGTTTCCGGTGACTCATTTTAAAGTGCTTATTCGCCATTGCGTTCACGTTAGGTTTATGCTGTTCCAAATTTTGTCATTTCATGCGCTATCTAGTGCTGTTAAAAGGCTTGTGCAACAGGGCTATGCTTGAAATTACTCCGGAGCAACACTTCAAGCAGAATAAAACAGGACTTACACAACTAACAATTGCAGCATATAATTCAGTTAAAATTACAGTAATCTTCTGTCTTTGAATTGTTGTTTTTGGTCATTTTTAGCTGTTTAGCTTGTTTAGTTGTTTCTGTCATTTTCTCAAATGAAACGACTCTACACACTTAATATATAAACCCTTCTACTCTCTCCCCTTCTACTCGCATGCCAGTGAGTAAGCACAGATTAGAGCAGCCATGCTGGTGGTGTGTATGTGTGTGTGTGTGTTTGTGTGTCTAGTGTGTGTGGATATGAGTGTGGATACATGCTCTTAGTCAGTGATGGTGTTTGTGTCTCACATGAGCCTGATGGAGTCGTGGGGAGCAACTCAACTCATCCACTCTGTCTGTCTGCTGCTTTTCTCATTCCCAATTTCTCTACTCTTCTCCTCAGCAACTCCCAGAGAGGCTGACATTGATTGTCCTCTGTGTGTGTGTGTGTGTCTGTGTGTGTCTGTGTGTGCATGTGCCTGTTAGTGTGTGTGTGTGTGTGAGTATGAGTGTGTGTGTGTGTGTGTGAGAGAGAGAGAGAGAGAGAGAGAGAGAGAGAGAGAGAGAGAGAGAGTGTAAGTGTGTGTGTGCATATGGCATATGTGTGTGTGTGTGTGTGTGTGTGTGTGTGTGTATGTGTGTGTCTGCATTGGGCTAGTCTGCGGCTGGTCTCCAGAGGTTTGTGTGTGTGTGTGTGCCAGTGGCGACCCAGTGGAGAATCAGTGAAAAAGGAGAAAGAAGAAGAGACAGGCTGATAGAGAATCCTCTCCCTGCGGCGGCCCAAGGAAATAGACAAAGCAGAGGTGCACAGCACAGCTATTCAAACGGGTGTCAGGCCATGGCAGCACACAACACGATAAGGACAAACTTACATTTTTATTGCTTTTGTGTCTTATTTGTTTATTTCTTCCTGCTTCTCAGGCTGCATCCACACCCCAATATGCTTTTCTGTTTTCATTTACCAACATCATACAGTATGGAAAGAGTGTTTTTTTTACCCTGTATATGTCACCTTGGTTAATGGATTGTTTTGAATTATGCAAACGCAATCAATTTGTCATGATTTTATAGCAGAATATGCTAAGATGCATTCTGCAGTTTGATGAATAATAGTTCCTGTCCTGTTAGACAATGACATGCAATATGTTTGCATCAGTTATCTGTTGAGAGGGACTGCTGTGTCTTGTTTAATGGAGGCTGAGGCCTTTTCTTACATAAAAAAAGAAATACAACCTTGAACACTTCATTGAGGTAGCGGCAGTGTTGGGGGCTAACCCTGTCAACTGGGGACCACAGGGATCATCCAGGTTTGGTGTCTGTCCATCAGGTTGTTCATCAGTCTCTTTCACTACAGAGTACATGAAGTTTAAGAGAAATATGAACATTGTAGCCGTCTGTCCTGTGTCAGCTCTCAGGTGGTGATGTCACAATAAACTAAGCAAATAGCCAATAGCTAGGTTGCTGTTCATACCTAGCACTTAGTACACAACTTTAGCCCAACTTAATGTTTGGAAATAATTTCTGAATTACCAAAGTATCAGAAAGTAATACATTTGCATCATTGCATCTTGCACTCTGATGATAACAAATACTTGGGTCACACACAGTTAAGATGTTATAGTACCTGCTCTCTTCATCCAAATAGACACACCCACTTGCTGTGACACTGTGATGTCTTCTTTCACAAACCTTTATCCAGGTGAGTCCAACTAGGTCTGTCATCTGAAGCCTCCCTCCACCCCCCACCCCACCCCTGGTTTCATGCCGAAAAAGCCTTGGTGCAATTTCACCCACTGTTGTTGATCGCTTCTACTGGATCCTTAAGAAAGATAATCACCCTGTCCTCTATCTGGTATCGCAACCTCATTTAAAGAGATAGCATCTCACGGGAGGATTTCTCCCATCTGTCCAAAAGCTCCAGTTTCTCTTCAGCTCTCTGCTAAATTTATCTCTTTTTTTTTTCTTCCCAGCCGTCTCTCTCTCCCTCCCTCCCCCCTCTCAAACACTCGAAGACGTCGCCGCCGTAATTCAACCTGAGATTCGCTGAACGGTTCCCAATTAACCTCCGCGACCCCCACTCTCCAACCTCATCAGTAATGTCATTAAACTTGCACGGCCACCAGGGCCTTATAGTGTTCCTTTGTGTGTGTGTGTCTGTCTGTGTGTGTGTGTGTGTGTGTGTGTGTGTGTGTGTGTGTGTGTGTGTGTGTGTGTCTGTGTGTGTGTGTGTGTGTGTGTGTGCGCGTGTGTAATAGAGAGAGAGAGTGTGTCTGAGTGTTACTGTAAATTGCTGTGATGTTGGCAGCTTTCCACTGTGAAATAAATAAAGCATACACTTCATTGTGTGCAGTGTGAGTGCCAGAGACAGACTGCCAGAGACAGAGAGAGAGAGAGAGAGAGAGAGAGAGAGAACGCAGATGCTTTTCACAACAGTCAAGTCTGTGTCTGTTCTGTTCTGCTCACACAGCCTATTAGCCAACAACAGTTCCAGTGCCATGGGTCACACATGTATGTGCACACACACACACACACACACACACACACACACACACACACACACACACACACACACACACACTTACACATGTCTATTAACCCATGGTCACTGGTATTCCTATTCACAGTAAGACACAGCATGTTGTGACATTAAGACCACAGGGGTGACTCAGAGCTCTCCCAAATCACAGGGGTGACACGGAGCTCTTGCAGGAGGACGGTTCCGTCACTTCGGTTCCTTTACTGTTCTCTTCCCTCATTGGAGGAGAGCATATCTGATACAGAAACATGGTTCCTGCAAAGAATAAGGGATAGTGAAAAGAGATAGTGAGGGGGCATCCCAATATGAGAAAGAAGATTGTTCCTGTCGCAAAGGTACAATCGCCACAACATTTATAATTTGTTTTAGAAGTCACAAGTCAGGAAGTCAGAAAGGTAAGAAGGGACTTGGCCATTTAATGTTTTTCAGTGAAATCTTGCAATTAATTCCATGTTGCAATTGGAGACCCTAAGAGGAAGCTATAATGGGGAGATGTGGTGGGGATCTTGCAATAATCAAGCTTCAGGTTATAAATGCATGAATCACATTAATTATGACTTCATTAAAGCGGCTCTACGTAACAGCTGTGCTTTAATGTCTATTTGAAATGTGACCATTGAAAGCCCTCTGCATACCCCGACATTATGTCAAATTTGTCCCCACTGGCAGTACACAGACCACAGCGAACTTCATACTATAGCCAGCTCTGAACAAATAGACCTGAGTCATAAATGCCAGATGGCAGCAGTGGCAGAGATAGAGGCAGGTTTGCAGGGTTCCTTTGACAACAGTGGAACCTAAGTGTTCCACACTTTGCTGAAGATTCTTCGCTGAGGCCTTCTAATGACACCACAGATTCTAGAACTTCAACACAGTGGCTCAATCTGAGGTATTTGACCACCAGGACGGCAGGCTGGTACAGATAAACCCGCGGGTGAAGATGAGTTTGGAGCTATACAGGAGACTGGAGTGGAGGATTACATCTCACATAGTTCTCACTTAGCAGGTCTGTTATACAGGTCCATTACTGCAGCTAATGCTGAGCCATCTCATGAAACCATGGCACAGTCCAAATGACTACCCTAAGCCCTAAAATATAATTTAAACTGGGCAGTTTACACACTGATGGAGTGATTTCTCTCTCCCTCTTTCTTTCTCTCTCTCTCTCTTCCTCCTTGGAGCCTGCACTCAGCGGATGAGAGAAGGACACTGATTGTGTGTGTGTGTGTGTGTGTGTGTGTGTGTGTGTGTGTGTGTGTGTGTGCTCAGTATGCTCGCTGCGGAGTGCTTGTCCAGTGTCTGTATTGGATGCCAATTTCTTTGAGAATTTCAATTTCACAAAGAGAATGAGGCAGAGAGAGGGAGAGAGATGGGGAGACAGAGGGTGTCAGAGAGAGAGACAGGATGAGAGAGAGAGAGAGAGAGAGAGAGAGAGAGAGAGAGAGAGAGAGCGAGGGAGGAGAGAATAAGAGACCAAGGGTGTCTGTAAGCTTTGAGTGTGTGTGTGTGTGTATTACAGTCTGTATTAGCTTTCAGCTCACAGTGGGGTGGGACTCTAAACTAAACAGCGTGATGATCTGCTCACAGTGTGCTGACACAACCCATTTGGCCACAGGGCTCTGATCCAAGCCCAGCCTGCTCATTTACAGCTTAGAGACCAGAGCTGCTGCTGCCGCCTGTGTGTGTGTGTGTGTGTGTGTGTGTGTGTGTGTGTGTGTGTGTGTGTGTGTGTGTGTTTGTGTGTGTGTGTGTGTGTGTGTGTGTGTGTTTGTGTGTGTGTGTGTGTGTGTGTGTGTGTGCCCGCACTGTCCTCTACGGGGTGCCAAGTGGAACAGACCTTTTTTTTTTCTTGCCTAAACTGAATGTATTAATTTTCTCACAAAGCCAAGTAACACCTCGATGCCTTTTGACCACAAATGCACAAACCTGTTAGCCTCATGTGTGTCTCTCCTAAAAAATACAGATGGAACGAGACGAGAGGAGGTGCGGGAGAAAGTCTGATAAGCGATTTATCAGACCTTTTATTCCGTACATTTAGTCTTCAGATCCTGAAGAGAAGGTCTTATAAGGTTTCATCAGAAATTCAACACATGTATGGCTTAGAATATCATGTTCCCAATGAAATAATACTACTTATGGAACCTTAAAGGTCTATAAATATGATACTAAAGTATGTGTGAGCATGTGGCTGTACAATACAATTACATGAAAGTGGACTTGGAAAGGAACGTCTTTTCTTTGAGCCCAATATGTGTGTGTGTGTGTGTGTGTGTGTGAATGTGAGTGTGTGTTGTGAGTGACATGTCAAAGTTGTATTGCCACTAAATGCCCTCCAGAGAACATTTTTCTTTATCAAAGTGTTGAATGTCAGACTCAATATTTTTTATGAAGGTGGCAACCTTTGTCTCTGCCCGACGCCTTGATTTGCCTGTAATGATAAACGTGAGGGCCGTCATAACTCTTCCCTTCTCTCTGATGAATGAACGTGCGCGTTGCTCGTAATTCATCTCCGGTGCCCTTGTGCAGGTGCTCTCCACTCCGAGCCCAGACCAGGCTACGCTATGCTAATCATCTCAGCTATATTTGGGCCGGTGACGAGGTTGTGGCACAAGGGAGATTTGAATCTGAGAAGGCTGTCCTCGTCTGGAGATGGGAGAGAGACAGAGATGCCGTAACAGACCAGAGATTTAAGTTAGATTTCTGCAAACAGTGCTGAGGGGTTATGGCAAACATGTTGCCTTTGGAATTTGAGTCGGATGACTATGTGCAAATATTCCATTTCAACAGTCTCCAACATTCTATTTCACGTTGTAATGGGATTCTCTCCCCATCTCCATGCACTGTATGTTCATAGAGAACTAGTGTGTCCTACATCCTCAAATTGTTTCTGAGTACTCTTAAACATCTGTGGGAAACTAAAAGCAGACAGAAGATTGTTTTGTAATGCAAATTTGAAGGCAAATCAGGAGTCTTCTGCTTCTCTTCCTTGCAGCACCACCACGCTGATGCTTGCTGTGCTATTAAAACAGATTTATAGTTGACAGACATTTGTAGGCGGTGAGAATTATCGCTTTATCTATTTTAGCTGACGTTTGCTGTCGCTAGTAGCCATCACTATATTTTGGCAGTTTTGGCACTTTTTTTTACCCCCCCCCTACTCTACTCTTCCCATCCCTTCCTCTGGAGCGAAAAGCAGCTTATCTGGGGTTGTGTGTGTGTGTGTGTAACAGGAGAGGCTCATGGTCGGGGCGGCGTGGCGTGGCGTAGAGCGGAGCGGTGCGGAGTGCGATGCGATGCGGGGCGGTGCCACGTGGCGATAAGAGATGAATAATAATAAAGTGGTATTAATGACAGAGCTGCCCCGGCCTCCTGCACTAAGGGCACAGCAGGAGGAGGAACCGCCACACTTATCAGCATGTCCTATTTTCCTAAGTCATCACCCCCTCTTTCCCCTCCCCTC
Organism: Sardinella longiceps; assembly: GCA_027497455.2. Classification (NCBI taxonomy): domain Eukaryota; kingdom Metazoa; phylum Chordata; class Actinopteri; order Clupeiformes; family Clupeidae; genus Sardinella; species Sardinella longiceps. The sequence continues at coordinate 9,128,433 of JAODXP020000013.1, forward strand.
TTCCTTCCTTCGCTCAGCCTTCCCCTCTTCTCTCTTTTCTCTCTCTCTCTCTCTCTCTCTCTCTCTCTCTCCGCCTCCTGTCTTCCAGAAGAGATAAGCGGGTGAGAGAAAGAGGCAGAGTGTGTGTGTTGGAGAGTCTGTGGAGGGTATGGGGTGTGTGTGTGTGTGTGTGTGTGTAGGCCAGGGGAACAGAGGGGTGGACGTGGAGGTGGTGTGTGTGTGTGTAGGGAAGGGTTGTGGAGGGCAGAAAACTGGTGGGAGTTCTCCTGCCAGCCTGGCTGGCTTTTATTCAATTACAGGCGGCAGATTGTGGTGTCGTGGGCTGCACGGGCTGGGCTGGGCTGGGTGGTAGATAAGATAGAGTGGGGCGTTTGGAAGGGCTTGTTAACAGCGGTGGATACTCCAGTGTGTGGCTCGGTGTCAGCGCGGTGACCGCTCTACTGCCCAGTCCCAAACACACAGCTCCACCTCATGGTTAACACGTCCCCTCCCCCATCCTCCAACTCTCTCCGCCCACATACACACACACACACACACACTATCAGTGCACCAGTGGACCACCAGACCTCCATCCCCCAGAACACCCCCCCCCCCCACACACACACACACACACACACACACACACACACACACACACACACACACACACACACACACACAGAGTATCAGTACACCAGTGGACATTCCTTCTCCCTCCTTCACCTGGCCCTGCTACGCTCAACTGTGACTGCTGTTTTCTCTCTCTCTCTTCCTGTCTTTCTCAATTTTTCTTCTATTCCTCTCTCTCTATCTCGTTCTCTCTCATTTCTCTGGATCAGGACAACTCAGCTCAACAAAATACACGCTTACTCTCTTGCTGTCTCTTTCTCCCTCTCTCTCTCTCTCTCTGTCTCTCTCTCGCTCTCTGTCGCACTTTCTCTCTTTCTCTCATTTCCCTGGTTCTGGACTACTCAGCTCAACAAAATACATGCTATCTTTCTTGCTCTCTCTCTCTCTCTCTCTCTCATTTTCTTGTATCAGGACTACTCAGCTCAACAAAATACATGCTATCTTCCTTGCTCTCTCTCTCTCTCTCTCTCTCTCTCTCTCTCTCTCTCTCTCTCTCTCTTTTTCCGTGGCTCAGGACTGCTCAGCTCCAGCAAACAGGCTGAGGGAGCAAACAGAGAGAGGAATGGCCAGAGATAGCGGTGAAAAGCAGAGATAGCTGTGACATGCCATAAACGCTCAATTAGCTGGAGCAATGGGCTTGAGGACGGCTCCAATGAGGCAGGACCCCCGTGTCCTCTCCCCTCTCTGCCGAGGGGATGGGCCTTTACACACAGGCATTTATACGCATGCATTACAACCGCCTCATACAAGGGGCTCATAAGCCTTAACACGCGCCATCATTTTTATAAATGGCCACATTACGGCGACACTCTTGTGCACGTGACACCGGTGATCAGAGGTAGGTGTGTGCGTGTGTGTGTGTGTGTCTCTCTGTGTGTGCTGAACCACATTTATGGTGTCTCAATGTCGAGAATATTGAGCTTTCCTGATTGGTTAGTAGAGCAGTACAGGGTTGGTTGCTACAGATGCAAGGCTGAGAACCTATCTAGCATTTGAGATACGCTCCACTGCAGTGCCACTGCCATTTTTAGAATCTGCCGACTTTTGTGTTTATACCATACGCATAACATTATGGGTTTTTCTATAACATCGAGGATACGCCGATGCATCCTCTAAAATTCTATGAAAGAATCACTCTGCACTTGGCAGATTTTGGAGGATCCCTCACTTTGGAGCAGCGCTTGGCAGAGTAGACGATGGCAGAGCAAGAAGCCCTTTCTGTAAGCCTGATTAAGCATCCATCCTTGACTTGGAGAAACAGTGACGGTTTACAAGATTACTGCTAAGTGCATTGCTGATACACGCCGCTGCAACTCCACTCTAAAACCATCTTGTCTTGTCGCAGATCTTCGGTCTGAATTGGCCTTAAATTTACAGTCACAATCAGAATCCTCTGTTCTAAGATCTTGACAAACATCAAGGATTCTCAAGAACTCTATAGCTACAAGAGCTATAAGAGGAGAAAGACGAATACAGAGATCAGATCCTAAGCTCAGGCTAGTAGGCTCTATACTGCATGATGCCTTGCCTTCAGTATGCCATATCAACAGTGATTACACAGTGGGTCTACATGATGCATCCACACTCTCTCAGTGCTGTGACAGACCGTGACAGGCGCAATCCAGCCAGTGCCTTGTCTCTGTCGGACCGTCTCCAGTCTCTAGGCCCGTCCCAGGGAGGGGGCCGTCCGTCTTTAAAGCAGCCGCTCTGACTGCGCCGCTCGCTGACTCGCTTCTCCAACACAAATGACCAAATCACTATTTGGCTCCAGCCGCTCGGCACCCCCTAATTGTAATCCTCAGCACCAATGAAAGAGCTCGTTATGTTTGTTAATTAAAACTGCAATCAAATTTCTCCCTTTCAAGCAGCCAGCAAAGAGGGGCTTCTGTTCTGTTCCATCTCGCCTTGCCCGCCCCGTTTTCTCTGGCTGCCTGTCTGTCTTCCCCCGCGCTCTCTGTGGACACACAAACAAAAACCCCGCTTGCTCTGGAGAGGGGCAGAGGAGGGGTGTGTGTGTGTGTGTGTGTGTGTGTGTGTGTGTGTGTGTGTGTGTAGGGGGGGAGGTAGTGGTGGCGGCTCGGTGCGGTGCGCCTGTGTAAATCCACGTGGTCGCATGATTGCGCCGGTACTGTTGGGGGTTTTTGCAATTTGGTAAACAGTGGCAGCGCTACCTCTGTTTGTTGCTTGGCTGTGCGCAGGGAGGGCGAGCGGAGACGAGGATTAAAGACTGTTTTTTTATTCTTTCTTTTCTCTCTCTCTCTCTCTCTCCCTCTCTCTCTCTCTCTCTCTCTCTCTCTCTCTCTCTCTCTCTCTCTCTCCCCGGCTCGTGCCACTCGCCACATGTCGCACACTTAATTCAGGGCGGTAATTAACTTCTGAAATCTCGTGGCATTTGCGGCAAAGTGTTCGCCTGGCTTTCTTGGCCGAGAAGGAAAAACTGCGCCGACACTTGTGCCATGTTTACAGCCGCAGACACGCCTGTTTATCTCTTTCCTGTAGGGAAAAGAGAGGGAGAGAGAGAGGTGGAGGGAAGAAGGGAGCGAGGGAGAATGAGAGAGAGAAAGAGGAGAATAAGATGGAACACGTGTTTAAAGTGCGGGAAGAGCTGGGATGGGGGCTAAGGTACTGTAATGGACGCTGGCTGTACCCCTGTCTCTTGAACAGAGCACCTCATTAAGCACAGTGCCTAAGAGAGAGCGATGGCGACACACACACACGGGCAAAAGCAAGCAGCCTGGTCTTGTAGCCATCGATCGGGTTAGTCATTGTCTCTGATATACCAACTATTTTACCCACTGACGGGGGAGTCGGTTTTATAGGATACTACAACCATCAGCGCTATATTGAATACCGAGAACACACACACACACACACACACACACACACACACACACACACACACACACACACACACACACAAACACACACACAAATATAGCTTTTTAATCCTATACACACATACACACACACACACACACACACACACACACATACATGTGTGTTTTTCCTCAATATACTCAGGAGCACACTATAGGATGTGTCCTTCTACTACACACACACACACACACACACACACACACACACACACACACACATACAAATGCATACACACAATCACACACACACACACACACAAACACAAATGCATACACATATATGTGTTTTCCCTCACCATACTCAGGGACACACACATGCAGTATGTGTCCTTTAAGGTGAATTCATGCCCATCCAGGGGTGAAGGCTGCAAACGAACTAATCATGTCAGCCGCTGATGACCCAATTAGGGCGCCAAGGCTGCAATCACTCTAATTTATGTTGCTATAATAGTCCATGACTGTCACAATTTGGAGTACAAGCCATGGCTGCTGAACTCAACCATCAGGCCAAGCTCAGTGTTCCTCTTCGGCTGCCTCTGCTCCGACCGGCCTTCTCCGTGTTTCAGCGCCCAGAGTCCTTCATCACGATGATCACAGGGTGCGGTGTGATGTGGTCAGTTTCTCTCTTTCTCTCTCTCTCTTTCCCTCACTCTCTTGCTCTCTTTCATTGTTGCTTTTCCGATCACTCTCTCCATTTGGCCATCTCGCGAAACGAACAAATGAACGTCCTGCTCGCTCTCACACCCTCTCCCCTTCCCTCCCCCTGATATCATCTTCAATTCAATTTTCAGGCAATTACAGTCTATTTCAAAGGTCTGGCTGCACAATGCCCAATGTGTGTGTAGGGGTGGTAGCGGCTTTATGATTGGTGTGTGTATGTTTGAGTGTGGATAAATGACTCTGTGGTCCCTGCATGAAAATGAGCTTTTATAATTTGCTCTTGTCTGTGTGTGTATTTGTGTGTGTGTGTGTGTGTGTGTGTGTGTGTGTGTGTGTGTGTGTGTGTGTGTGTGTGTGTGTGTGTGTAGGAGTCATCCAGAGAGAATGAGAGAGAGGAAGAAAAAAAAAACTAAACGGTGTGAGAGAAAGAGGGAAAGAAAAAAACGTAAAAAAGCGACGTATTTTATGATACATTATGCACTGCTTAGATTCTGCCTGTCTGTCTGTCTGTCTGTCTGTAGGAACATTCACTTTAGCTTGCTTGATACTCCGCCGTTAGCGGGATCTGGTTATTTCTGCTCATGGCTTCCACTGTGTGGAACAAGCAACAGCACTGAGCCACGCAGCCATTTTCTTCAGCCTTCAGACAGCTGATAGCATCTGGCTTAGCCCTGTCATTGAGGGAAATGCCAAGGAGAAATACACTCAGATAAATCCACCCAAATAAATTGGGATGTCAAACAAGCCCACTAACAATATGCCACATTACAGAAGAGAGAGAGAAAAAAAAAAACTTGAATGCTAATGCGACATGGTGAAATATTGCTGTTACTGGTGCTCTGTTACAGTAGGAACGAGGACTGTGTGTGTGTGTGTGTGTGTGTGTGTGTGTGTGTGTGTGTGCGCGCGCGTGCATGTTTGGTGTTTTACTGAGCTTTATGTCATACCTCTACATAAATACTGTACAATACATTATTACTCCCAAGCTATTGATGACATATTGATTAACAGATACACACACACACACACACACACACACACACACACACACACACACACACACAGAGAGAGAGAGAGAGAGAGAGACACACGATGTTATGGAAATGATCCAAATGTGTATTATGTGTTATAGATGCCCTGTCTACACAAAGAGTTCCTTGACCTGCAAAGATTAGCCTAGAGAACATTCTAGAGAGAAAAAGATGCTTTGGTTTCCCCCTTGGCCAGAATACAAGGGGAAGTGCCAGGAGAAAGGAGTTATGTTGTTGAGACCATGTCACGCATGTATGACAGATGTGCTGCATGTCGCAGGTCAATTTACATGTAATGTCTTGACATGTCAAGCTACACACACACACACACACACACACACACACACACACACATGCACACACACACACACACACACACACACACACACACACACACACACACACACACACACACACACACACACACACACAGATTCTCATGCTGTTTTATGTTTTGTGTATATTTTGTGTGTGTGTGTGTGTGTGTGCATTATGTCACTTACCTTGATGATATCATAGAGTCATTAACCTCTACAATCAGGCATAGGGCAAAGGGCAAAGAGCAGAGTTCACTAAGGTTCACCCCCTCACCAAAAGTCCCACGGCTGTAAACTGTCATGACAACAGCCAACGTTCTTTATCACACAGATGTGTGTGTTTGTGTGAATGTGTGTATGTGTGTGTGTGTGTGTGTGTGTGTATGTGTGGGGAGTGGTTGGTCTCTCCAGTGTGTCAACTTTAATGATTTTCCATTTGAATGTTTTTTTTATATATATTCGCATATGTTTGTGTTTGTTTGCACAGAACCAATTTATGTGTGTGTGTGTGTGTGTGTGTGTGTGTGTGTGTGTGTGTGTGTGTGTGTGTGTGTGTGTGTGTGTGTGTTTTGAATTGCGGAGGGGAAGAAAAGGGAGGTTTGTATGTTATTGACTTATAGCTGTTTGTAGAGCAAACAAAAATGTCATGTTGGTTATAACTTTGATAACAATGGTGTCCAGGCAACAGAAATGATTTTGACAGTGGATGAGAAATGTAATGAAATTGCTTGTCAGCTCCGGCTGAGTACAAATATTCCTGGCTTGGCTTCAGAGAGGGTTGGGGGAGAAAGCTTCTCCTGTCTCCTCTCTCCTGTGGCAGAGCTGTGTGTGTAGAAGCAAGGCTGGGTGCTGGTAATGGACGACGCAAAAGCCTAAAAATGGCTTGGTGTAATGAACACGTAATGATGAGTCATTAGTAGTAATTATGTGTCGGCATACAGCACTCTCCCACCGCTGGCTGGGTTGGGCTGCCGTTTTAAGGCCGTTTCCGAGGAGATGGAAGCCCTGTGTCTGGAACACTAGATGTGTCTTAAAGCCAGAGGTAGCACTGAAGCCATGCCGGTAAATTGCTCTAAACAACCAGGGTAATTGAACTGTAGTGGACGCCATCAAGTTAGTCTCTATTGGGAAAGTAGTACTTAGATACCACACGTACACATCTCACATCAACAGCCTTTGTGAAAGAACGCCTGTGTGTGTGTGTGTGTGTGTGTGTGTGTGTGTGTGTGTGTGTTTGTTTGTTTGTCCACCTTTGATATGAGATTTAAAGGTTTTTGGGCCTTTTTAGCCTTTTAAATTGTAATAATTGCAATAACTTAATAACAATTGTAGTGATGTAGTTATAACTTTTGTATTTCATTTGCTGTATTTCATCCATAAAAGTATCAGCATCAGTACCTGTTAAGAGTGTTTTGCGTGTGTGTCTGTATGTGTGTGTGCGCGCGCGCATGTGTGTGTGTGTGTGTGTGTTTGTGTGTGTGTGTGTGTGTGTGTGTGTGTGTGTGGTCTCTACAGTGCTTTGCAGTACGTCAACAGTCTTACTGGTTGCCGTGAGTCTTACTGGTGTTGTAGTTTGTCTGGTTTATTTATGCCTCCTGCAGGGATTGAGGAGCAGTGTTTTGCTAGAGAGAGGAGTCTGCCGTAGGGAATGAACTGTGCAGTGCTGTGCTTTGCAGGGGAGAAGAGTTCAGATGATGAAAGACTGTTTCAAACTAGAAGAGTAAGTTTAGCAGGGTTTAGAGTTGATGAGTTTCTTTCAGGAGATCATTTTTGGAGGGTTTGGGTGTCTAAGGGAATGTTATTTTGCAGGGGTAGTGATGTGTGTGTGTGTGTGTGTGTGTGTGTGTGTGTGTGTGTGTGTGTGTGTGTGTGTGTGTGTGGTAGGGGCTGTCACTGACAGGGTGGTGGTAGAGAGGCAAAGCAGCCATGAAATTGCGAGGGGATCAGATCTGTATCTGAGCAGCAGGAAGAGGCAGAGGGACTGGTTGCTTTGGTGTGTGTGTGTGTGTGTGTGTATGTTGGTGTGTGTGTGTGTGTGTGTGAGTTTGTGTGTTTGAGGGGTGTGTGAGTGTGTGTGTGTGTGTGTGTGGGAGGTGAGTGTGTGTTTGCTGGAGGTATGTGTGTCTCTCTCTCTCTCTCTCTCTCTCTCTCTCTCTCTCTCTGTTTCTCTCTCTCTCTCTCTCTGTGTGTGTGTGTGTGTGTGTGTGTGTGTGTGTGTGAACTAACTTGGGCTGGGCCGTGGTGAGAGTGAGAGTGAGAGTGGTGGATTAGGCCTTCACTCTGCAGCGAGGAACAGCTAAGAACCAATTTGATTCTGTGCTAACCCAATCAATGGGCCAACCGCCGCCCTATTAGAGCCCCAGCCATAGCCATAGCCGCCGCTGCCACTGCGGAGGACGAGCACAGAGCCGCAAGAAACTTATAAAGACTTTCATGAGGTCATCCAAGCAGAGAGAGAGAGAGGGAGAGAGAGAGAGGAGTGTGTGCGTGTGCGTGCGTGTGTGTGTGTGTGTGAGAGAGAGAGAGAGAGAGAGAGAGAGAGAGAGAGAGAGAGAGAGAGAGAGAGAGAAAGACTTGTACAGAAAAAGAACTGTAGAGAAAAACTAGGAAAAAAGAGAAGAAAAAGACTGGTATTGATGTATTGAAAGGGACAGAAAAAGAAAAAGAAAGGACTCCTATATAGACTAGAAGGAAGGAGAGCAATCTGTAAAAACGGTAGAATAAAATAACATGGACAATTTGGAGGCACACAGTGAATGTGGTCAGTATGGGACGGATGGACCACTCCAATTTCAGCAACCCAATGTTGATGTTCAGGCGAGGACCTGGATATTCCGTCTCCGAGATCCCTCTGCAGTATAGCGCTTGAGTGTCTCAAATTGCCCATTTCAAACAGTGTGCTGCACAGTATGCACTGAGCATTTGCTGCCATAGTGTGCATTCTTGATGGTTAGTGTTGACCCAAATGGTTCACTGCTTTATAACAATAGGCAGAGGTCACGGACCCTTTAACGGACCCTTTAAATCAGCAAGTTCAAACAAACCATTTGACAGATCACTGTGGTGTCGCTCTGGTTGTCAGTGTGAATGTACTATGCACTGAAACATCATGTTTGAAGTGTTTGAGTGTATGATTTGAGACACAGCCCTGGTGTTGTCTGTGGGGGTCGAACTGCCTGAGGAGGCTTAAGTGCTGCATATGCACTTTGCGTCTCTCACATTCACAACCACGCTCACTCAGCCACTCACGTCGCTCACGCTCACGCCCCGCTCCCAAAGCCTCATCAGAATGCTTCGCCGCTGGCCTGCCCTGTCCGCCTCTGAAGAAGCTTCCAGAATTGGCTGTCAATCTCTAATTGATAAACTCGACGTCTCTCTTTCTCTCTCCTCTCCTCTCTCCCCCTTCCATCTTTCCCTCCTTCACTCTCTCTTTGTCTTTCCCTCACTCTGTCTCTCTTCATCCTCCCATTCTCTCCATAGAGGGCTGATCAATAGCCAGCCTACACAGCCGGGGGATGGGACGGGAGTCCTCCAGATTCATCAGCTAATATCCAGTGTGATGGGCCCAGCGCCGCACCCCAGATGACAAGCACTCTCAGAGCTCATTACCGCTCTGTTTACACATTTACATTCCGCCGTTACCACGGACACACGCTGCCTGTCGAAGAACGATGAGGGGAGGGGACAGGGAGCGGGGGGAGTGGGGGGTGGGAGGTGGTTGTGGGAGGGAATGGGACAGCTGGATCTGAAACAGTCCTCTTCAAAGCACACACTGAAGGACAAAAGTGCTTGTCAGTGTATCCCTGCTTGTGTCGCAGTCTGTTGTGCCCCCTTGTTCAACTTGAGCCCAACTTGTGTTCCACTTGGGTTGAACCTGTGGTTGGAGTTCACAGTAGCTGTGTATACTGTGGAAGTTACATAGCCTGACTAATAAGCCGACTGTTGACTCTGTCACAGTCTGGAACAATGCAATGGAAACATGTTTCCGTTTGGATATGACGTATCCTCTCACCTGGCTCTCACTTCCGCATTCAGCAGTAACAGATCGCTAGCTAATTCCAATTTATTTTGACATCGTAGCGGCAATAAGTCCTCAAGATCATGAACAAATGTGTTCAGGCAAGTTAAGAGACATCGCTCTAAACTGTGTGCTGATTGGCTAAACCGTTAGCGAACCGAGGTAGGCGCTCTGGTCCAGACTAGTACGGAGGTAAAATTAATTTTAACGTAAGTACGTAGGATGCCGCTGCCAGGCTAGAAGTTACAGGCCGTCGTTGTAGAAAAGAAACAGTTCAGGTCATAGGGAACAATGCTGACACAGAGATTGTCAAATGGTGAAAGTCATGGAAAGCATGCTTGAGAATGGTGGAGGGATTGTGAAACCCTTTAAGTGCCATTCCAATTCATTTATAGAGAAATATTTTTGTCAAACTGTATTCTCACTCCAATTTTTTTTGATTTGGCCTAATTTGTTAGTACTTGATAAAAATCTTTCAATTTTCCTGGAAATTGTTATTTAAACAACTTGAATTTTGAATATTTTGCAAAGTGGATTTATATTCTGCTTTTGACTCTTTACATGATAACCTTTGGCAAAGCCCAGACTCTTGTGCGAAGCTAAAGCGTAGGCTAACTCTGTTTGACCTGGGCTAAATCAAGGCCTTTACTTGCCTCTCCATGGCCCAGTCACATGACAGCAGACAGACTGGGGAGGAAGCTGTGAAGTGGAGAATGATAATCTCTAGCTAATCTGGAGTTCATTTGGGTGTTCTTTGCATTAGGATTAAAGTCTGTTTGTTGTGTTTGCTTTGTGACAGTGTGTATGTGACTATGCATATGTGTGTGTGTGTGCTTGCATTTGCATGTGTGTGTGTTTGTGGGTGTGTGTGTGTTTGTACGTGTGCGCACGTGCTTGTGTGTGTTTGTGTGTGTATGTGTGTGTGTGTGTGTGTCTCAGGCATAAAGTATATGCCGTGGCTTGTCTTATAGTTAGTAATCTGAGCTCATGAACGCCATTACTCAGTGGGCTAATTCCTCAATATTGTCACTGGTGCGTCTGCCTGCCACAGCAAACAATATCCCCCCTCTAAGATAAGGCCTATCTGTGGATCTCACTGGAGATTTCAAATGGTAACACTAGCAGCTTGGTGCTCTTTTGCCTTGCTGTAATTATTTCCCTTTCCTGTGGCAAACTTGCGTGTTACCCTTCCCAACCCTACCCCCCTTCTCACCGCCGTTATCGGATCGCCCAATCGGAACGGGCCGATTGGGGGGCTGCAGGGGTTGTGGTTGGTTGAGCCTGCTCGCCAATCAAAGAGGCTCAGTTGAGTTAAACAATCCCATTCTCTGGTGTGTTGCATTAGAAAGCTGCTGTGCTCCCCCTCTGAGCCCTTATCTCT
>JAODXP020000013.1:9141824-9146824 GCA_027497455.2 Sardinella longiceps
ATGTATTTCCTATGTCATCCATATCAGTGCTAAGAAGCAGAACTCCTCTGGCCTGCCTCTGGTTCTGTTCCCCCAGATACGGAATCTTCTAGAATCTTCCGGAATCTTCCACAGCCGAAGGCTTCAGCTCTGATAAAAACAGGTCAAGTGAGGCGACTGTGGCTCAACCCCAAGTGATAAATGAAGTTTGCTGCTTCTGCCGAGTCAGTGGTTCACAGACAAAAACCCAAGTGTCAAGTCCCAGAGTGACAGACAGTGGTGATGCATATTGCGATTGACAGCTGTCGATGACCATTTCTACCTGTCACAGCAGCAGGGCCATCAGCTACTGCCGGGGGCGGATCAATACAGAGAAAATCAAGGCATAAAGAAAATGAGAAATGCTGCAGTCTTTTCTGTTCAGGAAGATGCATCAGCAGCCAATGTTGATTTCACTGTGTGCTTTGTCTTTTAAATATATTATATTATAAATTATAAATTTAAAAATATATTATATTATGATATGTCCATATATCATATTATATGTTAAGTGAGCCTTTTTTAGCCTTAAATATTTTGAAATTGATCAACTCTGCATTATTCTCTCTCTCTCTCTGTCTCTTTCTCTCTCTCTCTCTCTCTCTCTCTCTCTCTCTCTCTCTCTGTGTGTGTGTGTCTCTCTCTGTGTGTGTGTGTGTGTGTGTGTGTGTGCGTGTCCCATGCAAAGCCACTAAAGTGCACATGGTGTGTTTAATGTGACCAGCTCAGGCACTGTGTGCATGTGTGCCTCTCTCTCCTCTGGGAGAGCTGGGAAGCATCTGCTAGCTGCATGGGCTGCTCACTCCCCAAAGCACAGAGAAAAAAGAGTGTGTGTGTGTCTGTGTGTGTGTGTGTGTGTGTGTGTGTGTGTGTGTGTGTGTGTGTGTGTGTGTGTGTGTGTGTCTGTGTCTGTGTGTGGTGTGTATGTGTGCTTGTCTGTCTGTGCGTGTGCATTAAGTGAATTTGTGTGTGTATGTGTGTGTGTGTGTGTATGTATGAGTGAGTGAGTGGGAGTGTGTGTGTGTGTGTGTGTGTGTGTGTGTGTGTGTATATGAATGAGTTTGTATGTGTGGGTGTGAGTGAGTGAGTTTGTGTGTGTGTGTGTGTGTGTGTGTGTGTGTGTGTGTGTTTGCACAGGAGTAGGGATGGGGTGGAAAAGAGGGCAGAGAGACAAGGAGCACTATGAATCTCTCTATAAACTAAACATATTTAATGAATACCAAAAGAAATCTTTCAGGTTATTTCACAATCCTTTTCGTTTCACTCATTTATTTGCATGTTCTAGATTCATGCCTGTGGGCTTTTCAATTTAGGAGTGTGATTGCATTCTTTCACCAAAGTTCTGTTTGGATGTGCCCAGCCCAAGGACAGAAGGAGAGCTACGCACAGCGGTCCATCCAGGGTGTGTGTGTGGCCCAGTCCAAATGTAATCCTGTTTGGGAGTGACCTGCGTTAGATGTTTGTTTTGAGCCGCTATCTGGCCAGCCTTTGACTGTCTGCTTCATATCATGCCTTTTAATGAGCTTAGCTGCCGTTTGAACGTTTCTCCGATTGGAGAGTCTTCTGATAGCCACATTATACACAGACCTAATTGAGGATTACGAGTGTCATTCAATTCTGTGTGTGTGTTTGTGTATGTGTGTGTGTGTGTGTGTGTGTGTGTGTGTGTGTCTTCTCATGTGCATGTTTCTTTTTTACAGTAGATTTGTGACTCTGTTGAACACTGAACATAGCACTGAACTCTCTGATGTAGAAATGTAGTTTTTATGAGGTTGCTCACATGTTTGTGTGTGTGTGTGTGTGTGTGTGTGTGTGTGTGTGTGTGTGTGTGTGTGTGTGCACGTGTGTGTGTGCGTTTCAGTGCAGACAATATTATTTATCAAGGGACCTGCAATCAGTTGTTTTCTCTCTGTTTCTGTGGACTTTTCTGGGCGTCCTTAAAAAAAAGCAGTTTGTGTGTGTGTGTGTGTGTGTGTGTGTGTGTGTGTGTGTGTGTGTGTGTGTGTGTGTGTGTGTGTGTGTGTGTGAAAGAGAGAATAAAGCCAGTCTGGGGTCTCTCTCATACATCATTGCGGTGAGATGCAGTCTCAGCTGTTTCTTCTAGGAGATAGCACCAGACCATAATTTCCTCTCCGTGCCATAAAGTGAGCGCGGAGCTGGACGGGTGAATGAGTGAGTGAGTGTATCTTTCAGTGTTATTTAGCACTCGGTCATGATGTGTTTTTAACACCATGTGTTGCTCTCCACATCTTCTTTGTGGACAGAGGCAACAGGGCAAATCCAGTGAGGGCAAAAGCCAAACTAAAACCATTTTGTTTGGGGTTGGAACAGTGTTGTTGAATGTGCGGCGTCAAACAATTACAAACAGTTCCAACATGATTCAGACTGAAACTACAAACATTTCTAATTATTTCCATCATGAGAACAGACATGTCCTTAATATGATGAGACATTTATATTATTTTTATATTGACTGGTTGTTTGATATGAGGACATGCAATAAGGTTAGAAGTATCTCTTTTTATGAGAGGAAATTGTGTGCTGTGGCTAATTAGCTGAAATGCACTGATACAAATACTTTCTTCATTTTGTGCATTGTTTATTGGACTACTGAATAAGTAAAACAATTTGCGACCAATTAGTAGATAAAGTAGATTTTATAGGCTAGTTTTGATATGTGGTTTGGTATATCTTTGAATAGGGCTTGACAGGCTTGTCTCTTTGGGAGATGGCCGTTTATTTTTAATACTGTTATTCCCAACACTGTTCTTAACCCTCTTACGTTTTAGCCAGTTAACTGCCTGTCTAAATTGCATACTATAGGTGATCAAACATGACTTCAATCATGACACAGATACTGTGAAAGTTTGCTAAAAAATTAGGGACAATTCTGTCTTTACTACAAACTATTGGTGGTGACATGTCACTGTGGCCCATATGTAAAACTGCATGTGAACCTCAGCGAGTAGGGTACAGTGTGTTGGAGACCAGGTGTAGGATCGGTTCTAGGCATAGATGAACTAGGCGTTGTGATAGGGCACTAAATATCAGGGGGACATCAAAATACATCCATTACTTTTTTCCCTTCAGTTTTCCCCTTGTATTTCTAGAAAAGATGGGCAAAACTCAAATCTGGCCAATAGAGCAACAAAAAGGCTAGAATACAGCGGCCCTGACCAGGTGCGGCCCTGACCGCAGCGACTGATCTGAGCAGCGTAATGAAGAGTCAGTCAAGGGTGAAGCTGATGATCTTTGACTCAGTGGATCTGAATGCCTCCCCTGCTAGGCTCAGTGACCACCAGCAAAAGGACTAATTACAAGACAGGCAAAGGACACAAATTGACAAGAACAGGATGAGACTGAAAGACAAATACAAAAAGAAAGGTCAACCTGGAGTGTGTGTGTGTGTGTGTGTGTGTGTGTGTGTGTGTGTGTGTGTGTGTGTGTGTGTGTGCATGTGTGTGTGTGTGTGTGTGTGTGTGTGTGTGTGTGCATGTGTGTGTGTGTGCGTGCGTGCGTGTGTTCGTGCGTGCGTGCGTGTGTGTGTGAGATTGTGCTGACTGAATCAAGTGCAGATTTTTCTCTTCAAATTAATTTGAGAAGAAATGTATGCTAAAACCTGACTTTTTTGGCAGTAGTAAAATAACTAATATAATTTATTCTGCATCATTACTTTAGCTTATTGAAATCATAAAATGTCTCTCAATGTGTGACTACAAAGCCTTAATGCCGTAACAATCCCACAAATCTAACTAAATGATTCGTCTCTTTATATATATCAAAAATCCCTATACTTGTCTCTATAAATCCAACTTAGTGTCTGTGAAATCGTGTTGGGCCTTGTAAGGTCTTGTGGATTGGCTCTGCAAATGTCAGAAGCGTGGTCTTTGATGTGATGTTTGTCATGCACTTTCTCAGGTTCTATGAAGGAGAAGAAGAGCAAGAGAGAGTTTTTCTAAGTGTTAAGCCTCATCTGCAAGACACATTTTCTGAGCCACTTGAGCGCTCACTCTTTTTTTAAGTCAAGTAATTGCTGTTGTGTGTGTGTGTGTGTGTGTGTGTGTGTGTGTGTGTGTGTGTGTGTGTGTGCGCGCGCGCGTGTGTGCGTGCGCATGTGTGCACACTCACACTCATGTGTGTGCATAAAAGCAGGCATGTGTATGTCTGTATGAGAGAAAGAGAGAGAGAGAGAGGGTGTGTGTGTGTGTGTGTGTGTGTGTGTGTGTGTGTGTGTGTGTGTGTGTGTGTGTGTGTTTGAATAGTGTGCCAATACCCCCAGGAGCTGATTAAAAAATTGTTTGGCACATCATAAGACAGACATTTCCAAACCCAACTATGCAATGAGAAAAAGTAGAAAAATCAAAACTAAATCTGAGCAATAAATGAATGAATTATTGCATGAAATTTAATAGCACTGAATCTTGCAGACGAGAGACATTTACCAACTTTGGGAACATGCAAAGCTATTAAACTATCCTAATACTAGACCACTTTTTCTACATAAAGCCAGTATTCATAAGACATTACGAAACAGTTTTACATCCACATAGGCTGATAATTATTTACAGTATCAATAGTAACTGTTTACAGATTTTCATAACTGCACTCAGGACTTTCAGGACTTTATAAGCCCTTACAAATCGGAGTAATTGGAATAATTTTGTTCATCTTTGATGCTTTGATGTTCTTGTGCAAAAAGAATATGTGTGCATGAAAAGAGCATTGTGTAAACATTGAGTTTACTGTTTTGACAGAAGGCTTTGTTATGTTTTGATTTAGTTTATTTTATTTTTAACGGGTACAAAAAACATTATGTAAAACAAGAAGAGATGCATTGCACAAGGTTTTAGCAGTGTCATGCTAACTTCCACCCGTAGTCCCTTTGCAGGTGATCAATCAAATGTGTGTCAGTAAATGTATGAATGTGAATTCTCAGGTGAAACACAACACGGGTTAGTCTGTTATTTCCAGCCGGGGCTAAG
>JAODXP020000013.1:9156824-9164324 GCA_027497455.2 Sardinella longiceps
CATAGGGCCTATGAGGGGGGGAATAGCATTCAGCCCATGGCTGCTAGAGATACTGTAGCTACAACCGCTGAGCGGCCTTCATAACAAATCACCATAAAGCATTTCTACCTATCTTTCTATGAGGGGGGGAATAGCATTCAGCCCATGCAGCTAGAGATAGCTGCAACCACTGCTGAGCGGCCTTCATAACAAATCACCTTAAAGCTCTCCCTCCTGTCCTGGGTAGCCGGCGTGTTCCAGCGCTAACTAGGTGGCTGTGTAATTACGGGCCGGCTGGCTGGCAGATTCAGGTCATTCATTATGATGTAGGCTCACTTCTCTGGAGTGATTGTGACAGATGTCATGTTCGGAGGTAAGGATGAGTTTTGGTTGAGCAACTTTTGGCTCAAGTAAATTGCCTCAGTGGTGGAGGTTTTAAGCTGTGAGACGTCAAGCGCATTTACTCAGGGCCCTCCGACTGACAGTGATATTTTATTTCTAAACAAATGACTGTCTCCTGCGTTTCGTTTTCTCCTTCATGCTAGATCCACATCCATTTGAGTCATTGCCAGAAAAATGAATATTAATTGTTGCATGTTTTTGAGAAATCAATCAATTTATTGAAGTAATTTGTCAGAAAAAAATAATAATAAAAAAGAAAATTAAAAAAAATTAAAAAAATATTCCTTTATTCCTCTGTAACCACACTCTGAAGCCTCTCTGGAGTGTTGACAAAACTGTGATGTATGTCTGGGGTGTCTTGTAGGACTCTGAGATGCACTGATAGATGTTAATTAATTGAGAAAATGACTAATCAACACGGAAGTAATTTTCACCCCCCTCCCTTCTCCCACAAAAGAATAATTGTCCATGAGTTAGTTTCACAAATGCACATCAGAGAGAAAGGTACAAACACAGGAAGAGAAATGGAGAGGGACAAGAATATTTGTGAATATTTGCAATGAAGCAAATACCAGAAAAGCAGCAGAGAAATGTACCTGTGTGTGTGTGTGTGTGTGTGTGTGTGTGTG
The DNA here is from genome assembly GCA_027497455.2 of Sardinella longiceps. NCBI lineage: Eukaryota > Metazoa > Chordata > Actinopteri > Clupeiformes > Clupeidae > Sardinella > Sardinella longiceps. The sequence continues at coordinate 9,157,835 of JAODXP020000013.1, forward strand.
TGTGTGTGTGTGTGTGTGTGTGTGTGTGTGTATAGAACTGACCTAAATAAAACACAACTGCAGGGGCTACTGAAAACACTGGGCTGATGACAGATGCCTGCAACCTTGTGGTGTTAATAAGTGTGTGTGTGTGTGTGTGAGAGTAGGTGGGTGAGGTGTGTGTTTGTGTGTGTGTGTAGCCTATGTATGTGTGTCTGGTGGTGTGTGTGTGTGTGTGTGTGTGTGTGTGTGTGTGTGTGTGAGGGGGTGAGTATAGGTGGGCGAGGCGTGTGTGTGTGTGTGTGTGTGTGTGTGTGTGTGTGTGTGTGTGTGTGGGACAGCACCTGCACGTCTCCTGCTAATCAATACACAGCCAAGGGCACCTGAACACACGGATGAACAAGAACAATGCCTGCCTGAGATAACGTCAGTGTGGGACATCCTGAGCTGTGTGTGTATGTGTGTCTGTGCGTGCATGTGTGTGTACGTATGCGTGTGTGTGTGTGTGTGTGTGTGTGTGTGTGTGCGTGCGTTTGAGAGACAGGGGGATAGGTGTGTGTCCCAATGATATCTGTAACAGACCCTCAGACAAGGGGGTTGAATGCTTAGTGTCAATAAGCTGACAGTGGAACACTGCACAAGGTGTGTGGGGGACCACAACATGCCTGTAAAACACCATCTGATTGGAGGATTTGGCTTACCAGTCGACAGTTTCTACAGTGGCATACAGCACTTTGGTACAGCATGCAGCAAACGACATGAGATAAAGCAAAGCTAGATCCATTTATTTGTCATTCAAGGTTTAAAATATGGATGATAATTTGACTAAACACTGTTTAATTTTCCAAAACAACTGTGGACACAAGTTGTGGACAAGTGTGGACACAATTTTGTTAAATGAGCACACAATAAAATGCATTCTTTTTGCTATAAAAATGGCCCTTCCGGGCTCCTGTCCTATGTAATATAAAGCAGTATAATGCAGTAGCCTGTAAAACATTAACTGGATGTCTCTTTGGTTTCCTCACACAATCATCCAAAGGCTCCCATCCATCCAGCTAGCCAGCCAGCCACTGACCCCACCCTGTCAAGGACTGCGGTTTGAGATGCATGTATGATGTTATTAAGATGTCATCTCAGGTTTAGCAGCCAGCTATTAGGGAGGCAGATGCAATGGGGCACGTTCAGCTGCGTTTAGATAACATAGTGGGAGAGAAGCAGTGAGGGACGTACTACAATGAGCACTGAAATGTTTCAGATGGTCCTGAGGCGTTATGACTTGTGATTTGAGTAGAAAATTGTTTTAAGTGGGCGACACACGTTTTATAAAGGCTCTTCAAAAGCAAAAATAAAAAGTTGTTTCTGTCAAGTGGTCCAAAGACCAATTTCACTGTTTTTTTTTATTATTATTTTTATTGTAAACCCTGTGGTTAAGGCTAATAATTTCGCAAATTGTTTGCATAAAAAAGATACTGTGCAAAATAACAAACATTTCAGTAGCTCATTGTCTATCATCAATATGTTCCTTTGATTTATTTCAGATGACAGGTAATTTAGAACCAAATTGTATTTATTTTATTTCAGTTTATTTTCTTTCATTATTTTGTAGTTGTTTGAGCTGATATTATTACATTGAACGACAAAAACAGGTTTTGCATATTGTTAGTATTTGCTGATGAATTTGTTGTTTCAGCATTTCATAATAGAATAATAATAACATGATTGCATATCATAACACTACAATATATGAGAAGGCATCGTTAAATCTAAACTCAGCAGAAGTTTCCTCCTTTTTTGCAATTAGGGTCAATATTAACATCACGGTTAACTGGGGCTACGGGACAGCGGGGAATGGCCTAACGCGCGCCCCCGCCTGTCTCGGACGAATATTAGAATATGTCGTTTTCGAGCAGTCTGTTACATGGTAGAGCGAGGGAGAAAAGAGAGCGAGAGAGAGAGCGCGAGCCAGCAAGCAAATAAGGCACAGCAGCAGCAGCACCAGTGGCGGCAGCGCTCGGCGTCAGTGCATCTGTGGGTCTTCGTATCGACTTGTCTCCGGCTGCCAATCGTCAGTCAATCGGTTTGGGCTTGAGATTTCACAGCAGCGGATCTTCAGGAGCATTCGCCATCCACCGACACCGACAGACATTCGGCTTCCACCCCTCGTTTTCCCCTAAGAGAGTACAAACGCGGCTCCGTCACATTTATATAGCAGTTTCTTGCATTTTTAATGGAAAATGGCGCTCTGCCCTCAGTCATCCGGAATGTTTTGCCTGTTCTCAATCCAAACTATCCTGATCATCTGCGTGTCCACGCCAGGGACAGCGACTCTCAAATTCCCCCAGCATTACACGTAAGTAACGGCTGAGAGGAGCCTCAAAACCGGAGCGCAAAATTGGGACAGGTGGCCTGACCGTAATGTTTACTTAAAGTGCGATACTGGTGTGATGCGCTCTTCATCGCAAACGCTTTCTGCCCTTCTTCTCTTCATTTCTCTTTTATGCTCAGTGTTTAAGTCTGCTTGCTATATCACACCGATGTTATATGTTACACAGTTAGTCTGGCTGGTTTTACAACATTTTACGTCATCGAGGTTCGTCGCGTTTGCACATCTTACACGCGGTCAGTCCTTGTGATGAAGGGACGGCATGCTTGAAGGTTCACTTTGAAAAGGGCAACGCACAGGTGTTCAGCGCCCAGCGCTCAATTATTGATTAGGAGAACCGTTACACTAGAATTAGAGCTCGTTTCCATCCGGGACGTCACCGTGGATATATTTCGAGCGCTTCCTGTTTGGCCGGGGATGATCCATGGTCAGATAGGGTTCATGGATTCGTAGTCTGCGCCACACATAGTGAAGAGCCATTCCATTTAAACTTGTACGCTTAGACCAAATGAACGCAAATGTCGTGCCACTGGAGAGCCAGTCCATTCCCGTGCGGACTTAGTAGCCTATAACCAAACAGAACAAACCCACTTGTCAGGTGGGATATGTACATGCTACAACAAAATAATTAACATGCTTATGTGTGTCGATTTTTATAGTCTTTGTCTGTTTTATTATTTAACAAAAAAATAGCAATTAATTTACATGACAGATCCCGGCGCTCCTGTAATGTTGAGATGATATTGACAATTGCCCTTGGCTATGACCATTTGAGTAGCCTACTATGCTCGAAAGTAACAGGTTATTGGTTTTGACACTGGAACACCTGAACTTACTATACGTACAGGATTTTGAGTAGCACCTGTTCATGACCTGTAATATAGGAGCCTACTCGCGAGTATTTGGACTTAGAGGAGCCGACAAAATGTTTTAAAACGCACGTGGTTTTTACAAGGCTCGTGAACTAACTTCACCCTGACTTCAACTGTGAGAAATCGTCCAGAGTTGAGCAGTTCAGTATTGTATTGTTAGATAGATCGGAGTTAGAATTAGGCTATATACATGTACAACGTTACGACATAAGATGTTAGTCTTTTTGAGTGGCTGAGGGTGTTGGCCGCGCGCCAGCTGCTCCGACCGCTCAGTCCCAGCCTCCGGGAACTGCTTCCGTCCCGCGTGCAGCCCACACACAGCAGCCCGCTTGCAAGTCAGATCTCCACAGGCTTTCTCTCCCTGTCTTTACATAACAGACCCATTATTATACGGCGGGGTTTATGCGACGATAAAGACAATAATACAGCAGCAACTAAACATGCCATTATATTAAGCATCAGAATGGGATTGCTCTACTGGTGGAAGGCTATGCAGAGTCTGATCGGCTTTAGTAAAGACCCCATTTGATAACGAAAAAAAGCTCCGAAGCCTTGATTCAAGAAGATGTGAAGTCAAAATGTTTTTCACATTTGTGCCATTTGTTGTCCCTGCTCTTAGAAATGTATCTTCATACATTTATGAAACTAGCAGCTCGATTAATATTCTGTTTTAATATTCTATGGCTTTTAAATGTCGGTGAGATGATATTCTTCACGAAATTTCTCCTCGGAGAGCGCCCCTAACATTATGACCCTGAGCGCACGGGGATCGCAAATGTTATTTCGCCTAACTTAATAGGTTGTCAGATTTCAATCTCACTTTAATCATTTTTACATCAGTTTCTAAAACAGTTGTTCTAGACATTGAGACGTGTGCCGGTGTTTTGTGTTAGCTAGTGTGTGTGTGTGTGTGTGAGAGAGAGAGGGTGGGGTAGTCTATTCTATGGACAGCTGGTAGCAAACTACCTTTGCAAAATAGGTGCGTTTGTCTTTAGGCCTACCATATTCAAGCTTGGCATCATGTGGTTTTATTGCATGTAAAGTATAAATGAATTTTTCTTGAATAACACTTTCATGCGTGACAGAATAGGTCGGCTCAGTCCTTTATTTTAATTCATTACAATGTATCGACAGTGGAGCCATATAGTGGTGTGGAATTCCCCCTAAAAATGAAACGCGCTCGAACCATGGAGGTTTGGAGGGCCTTATGTGGCGCATTATAATCCAAGGAAATAGTGCGCTAAAAAGAATTTAGACAACAGGCTGTTAGGATCAGAGTACAAGTGAGATAGTTGCTATCTGTAGAGCTTGTCTCTCTGATGTGTTTTGCAGCGCTGCGCATCCTAAGAACTCGGGAAGGGAAGAGGTAGCCTTTCCGTTTTATGTCGTTTGACTTTTTTTGCGAGACGATATTTTTTAATTGGCAACATATGACAGTCATACTCTAAACAAACTCTCCAATTTGTTTTACCAGAGGAAATGTCTTAAGCAGCTCTGAAATGTGTTTTTTCTTTTTTCTTTTTTGAGACGTCGTTTTTCTTTGTTGTGGTTTGTTTTGTTATTTTAAGTGTCACTCTGCTAAAACTCTTCTGTTTAGTTGTGGATGTACCGAATGCATAATTTCAGCCACTTGTTCATTTATACCAAAAGCATAATGCATTGCAGATGAACCTTATGCATTATTGCGTGCTGCAGAATAGCTGTAGCCTATGTGATAATATTTTAACCACTGGCAATGCATCATGGCAGTGTTATTCATTGATTCATGACTTACTCTATTCTCACCTCTTGTAAGAAGGTTTCCTTAGTAAAATTCACACGTATATTTTAGAATAGTTTGAGCCAATGCTGCATTCAAGGAACACAAATAGACAAATATCTCCTCAGTTGGTAGTCTAATGGACGTCATAGCTTCTGGAGGACTTCTTTCCCAGTAAATGACTCAGCATTTGAATTTTTCATTCAGCAGAGAAATCAGCTCAAAATAGACACATGATTAAGCCACTTAACCATGCAGGTTAGAAGTAAAATGTGTCCTCTCTCTACTCTTCCTGCTTGATACCATGCGCTTTCTTTGCCATCTGTGGCTTTTATAGTGATCGTGTGGGTGTGGAAGCCATAGGGCCAGCCTCTTTCAGCCTTCACTACCAGGGCTGCTACAGCCAGTTGATTATTTGATTAATCAAGAACTACAGCAGGGTTCATTCAATTAGCTGCCAACTTTTGAAATATTCGGCTAATTGGTCTGTGTATTTTTTTGAGGGAAAATACCTCAACATTGTCGGATTTGATTTTTGTATGTAATATGTTCATGTTGACTACTTTTACAGTAAGCTGAAATGCCTTACAATTGGACAAAATACTGAAACACAGATGGACATTTTTGTTATTTTTTTCTGACAGTGCATTGATGAAAGCTCTTAATTATTAAGTAAATTATCATCAATGAAAATAATTGTTGCTTGCTACCCTTGATACCCAAAATACTCATTCCTTGGTTGAAATATTCATGACATTCCTATGGCCACAGCAGATGCTCTGGCAAATCATTTGTTGGTGACTTTTGTGAGTATGCTCTGTGAATGATGTGACAAGTTTGGGCCCCCTCTGCAAGTGTGAAAATAGAAGCATTTTCCAGTGCAGTGACATCTAGGCCAAGGTGTCGCTCAGCTGAAATGTCTTCTTGTCTTGTGAATCACACTGCTCAAACACAACCTGAACGTCCACTCAAACCTGATTGGATTTTATAGACTGTATGTGTATTCAAACAGTGCACGTTTCACGGTTTCTCGGTTTAAAGAAGAAATTCGGAGTCAATCAGTCAATAGCCCTGTTGAAAAAGAACGAGAAAATGTGATGCTACGTAGACTGAATAGCAAACCAATTACTAATGCTGACTGAATTGGGCATAATGAAAGGAAACTGACAGTAAGTTGTTATGCCCCATTCACTTAGTGTTAGTTGCAGATTCCCTGCTTGGTCTATGTTGTATCAAATTTTCTTATTTTTTTCCCTACCTTCAGCACTTGGTGAGTTTGAACAACATGGCTTTGGATTGATTTACACTGGATTTCTCCTTTAAGTTTGAATGCTAAATACTGGAATATACCTTTAAAGCCCCCACTTGCAGGATTTAATTAAAATGTTGACCTTGGAACATCTTCATGTGTCAAAGTTCTAGAACTTGTAGGAGTGTCATGCTCCATGTCTGTTTTGTTTAACAGGCATGCTAGCTTACAGGACTTACTGGAGC
>JAODXP020000013.1:9169324-9184324 GCA_027497455.2 Sardinella longiceps
TAAAATATGCATTAAAGTATTAAAACATACAGTAGGCCTATGAAAAAATGTATATTTAAATGTTTATATAATATAGATGATCAATTTCAGTTGTGTGAGTATGGCATTGATAATAAACACCTTCACACGTACAGTATAGTGTTGAAATATAGACGAAATATATTAAACAAAAGATCGATTTCACAAAGACATAACATTTTCTGAATTCGGACATTAATTTCATCCCTACATGTGCAATAAAATACTGAATTAAGTGATGATGGATGGTGTCAGTCACATATTTCCCTACTAATTACCTCCACCAAGGTAATGTTTTGGTGCTGATTTGTTATCCGGAAGTTCTATTGCATCTACTTAGTGCAGAGTGGCACTAGCAATAGAGGATGGCATGGTGCTATGCGGTGGCATGGTATGGACAACGGTCGCATGGTGTGGTGGAGGGTGGCACTAGAAGTGAAGTGTGGCACTAGCACAAGAGGGTGTCATGACATGGTGGATGGTGTTACTAGCAGTGGAGGGTGGCATGGTGGAATGTGGTGGCACAGTGATGTGGTGGGTGGCACTAGTAGTGTTGGGTGCCATGGGTAGGAGAAGGGTAGGGTAGGAGGGTGTCACCAGCACTGGAGAGTGGCACTAGTAATGGAGGGTGGCACAGTGCCGTGGTGGGTGGCAGTAGCAGTGAAGGGTGTCAACAGTAGTGGAGGGTGTCACTATCAGTGGAAGGTGGTATGGTGCAGTGCGGTGGCATTGCGTGGTTGAGGGTGGCATCAAAGATCATGGAATACTGAGCAAGATATGGCATCATGATACATTTCAAGGTGAAGACTTGAAGGTAAATGCTGACGGCCAACGTTGGAAATGACGTTGAAATCTTGCCGTTATGTCGGTTGCCTAGTAACAATGCCAAACAACCTAATACGGTAATATATACCTATAAACTATCTAAAAACATTTTTAAACCCTAAAAATGAATACTTAAATTGTGGGGGAAAACCCCTACAAACCCCCCTCTAATTTTGCTTTTGACTGAAACAGTACCTGCGAGATTCTGTGAGAATGTACAGTAAACGTTTATCATGTAGTATTTACCACATTTCAATGGAAGCAAACTGGAATACTAAATAAAAATACTAATAAAAAAAGTCGCGTAGCAATGCGACTAGTCACGTTGCATCGCATAGCATTCAGTTAGGACATTCCAATAGAAAACAAAGTGATGGAACTCTTTTTGATGCACAAATGCAGTCGCATCGCGTTCAGTTAGGACACGGTGTAAGAAAAGATTCTTTAAAAGTCTATCAGCCAATGAGAACTCGACTGAGTCTGCATAAAGGGGGATTTTGCCCCCCCCCCCTTGCAAAAATAGAACCAGGAACTTAACAAGCGTTGAGACCTCTTGCTCCGCTTCAACCCTCTGTAGTGGCATGGTACGGTGCAGGTTGTCACTAGCAGTGGAGGGTGCCACTAGCATTGGAGGATGTTACTAGCAGTGGTGTCGGCAAAAGCAGGGGGGTCCACTGGTGTGCTTAGGGGCCGTCTAGGGAGCTGCCTGATCTCTTCATTCCTCCTTTGGCTCTGCCAGCTGAGCGCCTCGCCTGCCTAGAGCAGCACTTCTGTCCCACTATGGCCTTTTATCAGCGCCCGCCTACACAGCTGCTCACACACACACACACACACACACACACACTCACTAATGCATACACACATTTACGCAGACACATGCACGCATGTACAAGTGTACACACACATACACACACACACACACACACACACACACACACACACACACACAGATCAAACAGACTACATCTCTCTCTCAGACACACGTAATACACCCTAAAAGTACACTCTTACTCATATGACTACACCTTTCTCTCTCACTGTCTCTCTCTCTCACAGATACATACACTACAGCCTACTCTCAAGCACACACACACACACACACACACACACACACACACACACACACACACACACACACAGACACTCTCACACATAGATGATTACAGCTTTTTTTCACAGACTACAGTCCTCTCTCAGGCACACAGACACACTCATGGACTCAAAGATTAGTTCATCCCTCTCAGACAACACACACACACACACACACACATACACGCGCGCGCGCACACACAAACAGATGACTACACTTCTCCTAGACTCCCAGACATGCCCACACAGATTACTTCCTCCTTCCCAAACACACACACACACACACACACACACACACACACACACACACACACACACTCACACACACACACACAATCATGTACACTTAGCTGTCCAGGCGGCCAGGTAGACATCCAGCGGTGCAACGACGAAGCGTGTGGAGCTCAGAGAGCTGTCTGCAGTGTGTGGAATGGAAACAAGGAACTAAATGTGTGGAGTGGAGACAGCAGAGAGAGGCGTGTTTCGCTGGGAGAACTCACTACAAGCTTTAGCTTACTTTGCCTTATACCACCGGCACACACACACACATACACAAACACACTCACTCAGACACACACACACACACACACACACACACACACACACACACACACACACACACACACACACACACACACACTTGCACTATCTGTTGTGTCACACATGAAAGGAACAGAGAGAGAGAGAGAGAGAGAGAGAGAGAGAAGGAGAGAGAGGCTGAGATTTAGAGAAAGACAGGGAAAGTGAAGTTTGGAGTGATAGCGAACAACTGCTAGCGTTTCTGACAACTCAGACTCCGTCAGAGGCCTTTCTTGAAACGCCAATCAGATCTAAAGATATGAAAGCCCAGAATCGGGATAGACAGCCGGATTTTTCTTTTTTTCGTTTTTTTTTTTTTTTTTTAAGAAAGGATTCCTGGGCAAAGCGAGTGTGTGTAACCGTTTCTAAGGCCTATCATGTTGTGTCAGCGCTGTGCGGAGCTTCTCAGCAGCGAGGGGATTCATGCCGACTGGACTGAAATACTATGAAATACAGGCTGTTAATGTTGAACATACTCTATTATCTATTCATCTGTAGAGATGCTGCCAACCTCGCTTGCACACACACACACACACACACACACACACACACACACACACACACAGATATTCAGCACATACAACTTAACAATGTGATTGCACAGACTTTTTTAGGTTTGCAAGGTGAAATACACAACCACATGAGAATGCCACACACACATCACTCTCTCATACACTTATACACTCATACACACACACACATACACCATACTGTACACACATACACATACACAAACAAACACACACACACACACACACACACACACACACACACACACACACACACACACACACATATACACAGGCAAACTCTCTCTTTGTCACACTTACACACAACACACATACACACAAACACACACACACAACACACATACAACACATGCGTTCACACCCACACCCACACCCACACCCACACACATACACACACACACACACACACACACACACACACACACACACACAGAAATCTCGGCGCTGCTCTTTATGGGGCTAGGCCTGCATTGCTTCTCTGTGGGGCGTTGTGAGGCTGCTTGCACCAGATAAGGGGGATTTCTCAGACTTGCTCCCCTCTCCTCTCCTCCCCTCTCCTCCCCACCCAATCTCCCCACATCATTAGGCTGGTTAAGATAATATGGCCGCTGTGGAAGGATACCCTGAAGATTAGGGCGTTCTGCGGCCATTCTATGCAAACAGAACCCCCTGGAACATGAGTTTGCCAGTTTTGCCAGGAAATAAAGGCCATTTGCCCACTTTGCATCCACAATCTTCTATCTACTTTCGTCATTTTGTGGCTCCCCTGCCAATATTACTGTGGGCAAAACAGGCAGAAGCTGAACTTCACAACTTCAGTTTGGATACCCATATAAAATTGGTGGTGAAAGCATACAGCATGTGTCCTTAAAGACTAATGTGTAAAGTGTAGCTAATGTGTATGCACTAAGTCTACTATTATGTACTGTATGTACTGTACTAAGTATACTATTATTTATGTACTAAATATAATCACTTCCAAGGGTTATTTGTATATAGGTGCATTATCTAATGTTAATCTAAATTGAACTGTGTTAACGTACAATATTACGGTAACCCAATTTCTTCAAATGTTATTCATAGTGAGTTCTGTGTGAACAATTTGAGAAGTCCTGTGTATGTCAGTGTAACAGCAATATGACATTTATTTGATATATGATATATGATATATGACACGTCTGTTTGTGTTGTTGTACAGGATGGTCCACTGGGCTCGTCGTATAGAGAAGGAGCTGGAGAGGGTCCTGCCGCTGGTCACTGGGGTGCAACAGATGAAAGCGGTAAGGCTCTGCTCTTGGATCTCTCTCTCTCTCTCTCTCTCTCTCTCTCTCTCTCTCTCTCTCTCTCTCTCTCTCTCTATTTTCTCTCTCTGCCTCTATCTCTCCCCTCTCTCTCTCATTTTCTCTCTCTGCCTCTCTCTCTCTCTCTCTTTCTCTCTCTCTCTCTTTCTTACTCTCATTCTTTCTCTCCCTGCCCCCCCTCTCTCTTTCTCTCTGTTCTTATTTCGGAAGAGGTCTCCCTGATTTGAGGTGAGTCCCTGGGGCTCACACCTGATAGCAAACACAGAACTAACTGGCTCCTCTCCTCTCTGGGCCAGTTACTGGAGCTGGCCAAGGGACAAGCTATCCTCCTGGACAGTGTGTGTTACTGTAGTTCCATGCTTTAGGCTTTAGACCATACAGTGGTAAGCGGTCCTCTGGGGCCTTTGGTGTGGTGGCTTAGCCTGACATAGCCCGCCCATAATACTGCTGTTCATCCGTATTCATGGTCAGGAGGTTCTTTAACCTGACGCGATTATAGGGCGGGGTGGGAGGGCATTCAGTTCTGGTTTGAAACTATTGGACAGCTTGTGTAATCAGCTTCGCTTATTGGTCGGTTGTCTCTCTACCGATGTAATCCCACCCCAGAAGACCGTCCCCAGACCATGAATATGGATGAACATTCGTATTATGGGTGGGCTATGTCAGGCTAGTGGTGGCTGCCTTTAGGGCAGTGATTCTCAGAGTGTGGTCCAAGCAGGGACCACTGTTGGTCCGTGAATAACATCAATTTATCTGTCAGGGGAATTCTAAAAGATAATGTAAATTTTTCTATGTTTCCCAGACAAGGTAGCTTATACATACTGCTTATACAAAGTAACATTATTAGAAGGATAATAATAAAGTGGTCCTTGGTCTGAAAAAGTTTGACACACTTTTTATACGCTTTAGGGGAAGCCCTCCATCTACTCAGGAAAAAAAGGCTAATCAAACCACTGCTGTTCCGGATTATATCTCATTACATTCCCCAAAATTAATTCAAGGATTAAAAAGAGAAGTGCTTTTCCAACATGGATAAACTGCAAAATCTCTCCACATATTTATTTCTCTGTGGAAAGGAAAGAGAATTCCAGAAACGTACAAAAAAAAGGTGACATTCTGGAGAAGCTGTTCCATGCACTCTCATTACAGTTTAATGCATCAGCGAACGAGTGAGTGTCCAATGGATGTCTTGGGGATATAGTCCGTCTATCAGGGAAAAACAAGATGAAAGGCCTTTTGAATGGACTTGAATTGGTTCTCATTCCAACTGCAACATGGCAATGCGCATTAAAGGGGTTCTTATTACCTCCTTTACCTCCATCAGTGGGTTGCTGTGCCTCCTTTAATGCGACGCTGCAATTACCATGCCAACGCCATGGAGCGTAGATCAAAGGCATCTGTGTCAGCTGATAGCGGTGGCGTTGAATGCCCGTCACCCGCATGGCTCTGTGTGTGGAACATGATACCACCCGTGCCAAGGTCAGCACGACTCTGTGGCGAGATCACCGCATCATGGATGAATCCATTATTTTCGATATATTAGGCTATTTGGCTAATTATGTAGAGCATGTGGAGTCCCACCTGAAGGATCTGAATGGCGGGCAGAAATGTCTTTTTTAAAGTAAATGGTTGGTTGGTTCATGTGTGTGTGTGTGTGTGTGTGTGTGTGTGTGTGTGTGTGTGTGTGTGTGTGTGTGTGTGTGTGTGTGTCTGTGTGTGTGTGTGTGTGTGTGTGTGTGTGTGTGTGTGTGTGTGTGTGTGTGTGTGTGTGGATGGTTGGCCATGTAGTTTGTGATCTCCTGGCTTTAAGCAGTATCATTTACACAGTGGATCAGGTGTGTTACTGGAGAGCAGTGTTATGGTGAACACACAGACAGTCAAGTACTATACAGTGTACAGCCTTCTTTGAGTTTTGTATAGGATGGCAGATAAGCACCATACAGTAGGCTGAGCACATGTTTGCTGCTGTTTTCTGATTTGGATATGAGTTCTTAGCTTCTGTATGGCCATAAGTCCAAATGATACCAATGTTTAGTTGCTATCCAAATACTTCACATAATACCTAAGGACCTACCTAGGGTACATATGTTTTGCAGAGCACTTTTAGGTTTGACTGTTTTGTTTGCTCCCTTAAATGTCATATTATTCAGCCTGTGGAATCAGCAATAGCTATTTTTGTTGTTGTTTATTTTATAACGCCTGAATCGTAATCAACACAGCAGCAGCAGCAGCAGCAGCGGAGATTGCCATTGAAAACATTTATTGTAATGAGTGAAGTGTAAGTGGAGTGCTCTGCTCTTTGTCCGAGACCTTAAGACTCCAATGGCAAATAGGCCAGGGTCCTCCTATCAAAGAACCTTGTGCTGGGGAAATGATGTATTTTTGGGATTTTTGATCTATTTTTAGATGTATTTTTGGGAAGTACAACACAAAAGAACAGTGGTATAAATGCTAACATAGTCATCCTACTTGTTTATTTTTGTGCAGGCAGGCCTAGTTGTGCAGCTATTACAGTAACTAAAACTAGGCTTCACACTGCTCAAGGCCTGATTGGTTAAGCATTTCACACCTCAGGCAAGTACATCAAGTGAATGTTACAGTAGCCTACTCAAGCAAGCTCAACTGGGCCTTTGCTAGCATTTGCCATTTGTTTCACCACTTGTAACTTCTGGTTAAATGCTACTTTTCCTTTGATAAGTGCAAAAGTGCAACAACAATAATATAGAAGCTGCTCAAGTTTTTTTTGCCCTCAATGGCTCCTTCCAGGCAGCACTGCCAGCAAGGGCAACTTCAGTCATTTTCAACAAGAGCTCTATTGCACAAGCTACTTGAGATTAGCCAATACTGAAAACGCAAGACATTTTGGTCCAACCATATAGGTTTTCTTGAACAGAGAATAATCACTTACAACTTGCACAATGGGGCAGATTTTTAAACTGTGTTTTCAGCATCTAAACATGCTCCAAATATCACCCCAGAAGATGTGTCACATCATCAGACACATTACAACACACCACTGTAGTGTTTATGACTACAAATGTCTGACAAAGTGGTTAAAATAGTGTTTTTATGCAGTGTTTACAAAACCGTTTTGTAAACAAACAATGTTTGGCTGCTTACATAAACACAGAGTTTTAACACTTTTTCAGCCATTTGTAGTCATACACAATACAGTGCTGTGTTGTAAGGTGTCTGTTGATACTTCATAGTTTTTATGGTGACATTTGGAGTATTTTTAGATGCTGAAAACACAGTTTAAAAATCTGCCCCATTGGGCTAGTTGTAAGTGATTATTCTCTGTTCAAGAAAACCTATGGCTGGACCAAAATGTCTTGCGTTTTCAGTATTGGCTAATCTCAAGTAGCTTGAGCAATAGAGCTCATGTTGAAAATGACTGAAGTTGCCCTTTAACTCCTAATCCTAACCCTAACCCCCTTAACCCTCATCCTAACCCTAGATTTCGGGGTGAAGGACCATGAAGGCAGCGCTGCTTTGAAGGCACCATTGAGGGCAAAAAACCCCAAAGACCATACATACAAGCTGGCCAGGCAGCTATGTAGTTGTCTATTCCCCTAGATAAGTAAATGATCTCTCTATCTGTCTATGAAGCATAAGTAGGGCAAAGGTGTGTCTAGGCTACGGTCTGATGCTCATGCTAAAATAATGCTAAAATGATGCTAATGAAGACGGTGATGTAAATGAATTGCAAATTAGTTTTTAGCTCCTTATAGGGACGCTCCTCTACTTCCATTTTTGCTGCTAGTTTCTTTTTCTATGGCCAGAGGTCATAGATGTTAATGTGTCATTAAAGCACATTTAATTTGATCAATTCTGACTTTCAGCGCTGTATTAATGCAAGACAGAGTGACCACACACACATGTGTGTGTGTGTGTGTGTGTGTGTGTGTGTATGTGTGTGTGTGGGTATGTTTGTGTGTATGTGTGTGGGTGTGTGTGTATGTGTATGTGTGTGTATGTATATATGTGTGTGTGTGTGTGTGTGTGTGTGTGTGTGTGTGTGTGTGTGTGTGTGGTTTGTTTTTGTGTGCCTTGTGTGTGTATGTGTGTGAGCAAGCAGTGTTGGGGAAGAGCATTTATCACGGGCCCAAGCAGGAGTCGTCACAGGGCATGCTAAATGGCCCAGCATGTCTAGAAAAGCCATTTTCTAAATGGATGCCTCTCTCTATATGTGTGTCTGATAGAAATCTTCCCAGGGCGACGCCGGCTGGTTACAAGATTGCCTGCCTCTCTCTCTCTCTCTCTCTCTCTCTCTCTCTCTCTCTCTCTTTTACACACACACACACACACACACACACACACACACACACACACACACACAGTCTTTGTCTTCTCCTCCTCCCTCATGCCCGTAGTTTACGCTGTCGAAGAGAAAGTGTTTTTTAAAGGGAAATATGGAAAAAGGGCTGGGCAAATTATGCGTAAGTGTGCCTTATTTAGGGAAGAGGAAGTGAAGAAGAAAGTGAATTGAGTTTGGGGGGATTTATGTGCCGCTGTGCCGAGGGTGCCAAGGTGAGAGGAACCACAGGGAGTAGAGGAGAGAGAGAGAGAGAGAGAGAGAGAGAGAGAGAGAGAGGGGGGGGAGACACTGACAGACAGAGAGAAAGAGGGAAGGGTGAGAGAGAGGAAAAAAGAGGGAAACTTTTTAGAGGAAGAAGATGTTATGTGATGGACATAGAGGAAGTTAAAATCTTTAGAGAGTGAGAGATAGAGTGGTAGATAGATAGATAGATAGATAGATAGATAGGTATATAGATTGATAGATAGATAGAAGAGAGAGAGAGAGAGAGAGAGAGAGAGAGAGAGAGAGAGAGAGAGAGAGAGCGTCTGATGTAAAGTGGGAGTGTTTCCTTGATCAGAATCCATTAAGCGATCCGGAGAGTGAGACCTGAGGGAGAAGTGGAGTGATGGAATGCGTTGATGGACGGATGGATGGATGGTTGGATGGATAGATGGATGCATGTGGTCTCTCAGGGAGAGGGGAGAGAGAGAGGCTGATCATGGGGAGAAATGGCTCTATTTACATGCGGCACAAACAAACGCCTTCCACTTTTCTGCTCTTACGCTTTGCCTTTGCTGGGAACTTGCTGCCTCGTCTCACCACTGAATGCCAATGTAATTATCCAGTCCCAAAAGTGCCTGAGTGTGTGAATCTGCACAAACAAGAGAGAGGGGGATGACAGCGAACAAATAATAAAAAAAAAACTCCACTTTGTTTCTGTTGGAGTGTGAAAGGAGATATAGCAGAGAGCAGAGGGGTGTGTGTTTAGATCCCTTAATTTCATTTCTCTCTCTCTCTCTCTCTCTCTCTCTCTCTCTCTCTCTCTCTCTCTCTCTCTCTCTCTCTTTCTCTCTCTCTCTCTCTATTTCCCTTTGTCCCTGTCCCAGTCTCTCTCTCTCTCTCTCTCTCTCTCTCTCGCTCTGTATTTCCCTGTGTGTTTGTCCTTTCCTCTGTGGCTGTGTGTTTCTGTGGTTCAGTCATCAGAGCTGTTAGGTAAGCAGTGAGCAGTCACATTAGTGTACTCCCACGCTCCTCTTCTGACAAACTCTACCACAGGAGCCCACTTCACTGCCGGGGCTATAAATAGCCACACACACACACACACACACACACACACACACACACACACACACAGACATACACACTCATATATAAATCCATATTCATGCAATCTCTTGCATGCACACTACTGTACCCTTGCATACCCTATGTAGATGCTAGGCACTAGGTGCTGCATGCAAAGGCAGACCTAATCTCCTCTCGTAAGAATAACATCAGTGGCAGTGGATGAGGATATGAGATGCTCATGATCTATTCTCTCTTAAGGGGTCCGCTCACCGGCTCTGACAAAGTCCCATCTCCACTTCCAACATTCTATTCCATTGTTACCTCTGCCAAGGAGGTTATGTTTTCAGTTGCGTTGGTTTGTCTGTCTGTTTGTTTGTTTGTCTGTTTGTTTGTCAGCAGGATAACTCGAAAAGTACTACACGGATTTGGATGAAACGTGTATATGTGGACAAGCAAGAACTGATTCGATTTCGGTGGCGATCGGTGATCCAGAACATGATCTGGAATTTATATTGTGTCTGTGACCACATTGCCTTGGCAGAGGTCCTCGCTCTCTGAGCGCTTTTCTAGTTTTTAATGTAACCCTGGACACCAGTGCTGAACTCTACCACCGTTGATAATGATTGAAGTCTTTTTTTGTTGAAGCCGCTCAGAACATTCATTGTTGATTCCATATAGGCTACTGTGCTATGTTTGCTGCTTGTAGTGCGCTGCCGGTGTGCGGGGGCAAACTAAATTGTCGCCTTTAGCCCAGCTCAGTTCAGCCCAGCAGTGAGAAGACCAGGGAGGGTGGATGGCTTGCCTTAAAGGATGGAGCTATGTGTTAGATATTCATTATTTTTACATAAAAAAAACATTTTGCTTTTCCAATCAGGAGAATAATATGAGGAAACAAGCATATTATGAGAATATTAAAATTTCTGAAGCACCGTGTTGTCTAGTTACTGTATCCTCTTACTGTAAGTTAGATAGCATGCTAGTCACATGATTCTACCACATCTGGCTGCTGTATTGAATACAAGGGAAGTGAATGGGAAGATGGTTCAGGATGATTTAAAACAGAAAGTAATCAAAGTATTCAATCAGAATGTGGTGACCAGATTATGTGAAGTTAGTTCTAGTTACAGTAATGTATTCAAAATAACCAAGGAAGAGTGTGCAATGACAAATAACTTTGTTTGAATGGTTTGGATCAGAGTTTGGATATTTTTGGATGGCTCTGGTTTGGATGTTTGGTCGTACATGCCAAATAGTCTGTTGACTAATTGTCAAACCGTCATAATGGTGGACAGTAGAAGTGTCCCATGTTAAATAATGTAAAGTTCTAAGTGAGTCAGTCACGCTAAAGACGGTGCTGCATTGACGGATGCGTGTCGTATTTAGGCCTTTGGTAAATAATTGATGTGTTTACCTGAGCTCTTAGCTGCCTCAAACACTGTCACTGATACACACTTAAAGGCCTGGGTGGGGAAAATGAAGAAGAAGAAGACTTGAGGTCATTTCATGAGCTTCCTTGCATTAAAGGGACACCTGGCAACTTTTCACCACTGTTTGAGATATAGTTGTTATCAGACAATCTTTTTTTGGTACCATCTATAAATTAATTTTGATGAAATTTAGTCATAAGGAGGTCACTTCATAATCTTCCTTACTTTAAAGGGACAGGCAACTTTTCACCACTGTTTGAGCTATTATTTTTATAAGACCACTTAATTAAGTTATAAGGAGGTCACTTCATGAGCTTCCTTGCTTTCAACTAGTTTGTCTGGAAGTGTCTCTGGGAGATTGTCTTTTTTTCCCTAGGAGCCTAGAAGAGTCGTTCTATAGTAGGCCAAATACTGAGGCTAACAAAGAGATGGTCTTCTTCCTTACCCATGTTCGCTGAAAGTGAATGCTCTGTTTTGTGTGTGATCTCCCCAAGTCATTTCTGTGTACTAATTGACAGGGTGTGCATAGAGGGGCCACAGGGGAGAGGAACCGACCGACCGATGCTGAAAACAGACAACCCAAGGAAGGAGCATTTGCTAACTATGAGTCATTGTTTGGAATTTCATAGCGTGCAGTTGGATGACTGTACATTCTACTGCTGTCAGGGTTATACCTAATGATGAAACACTCGTGAACAAGTGTGTCTTTTGCTCGGAGGACAGACAGGGATCCAACTGTATTGAATTACAGTATTTATCCATTGCTTGGGCACTTTGGACCCATAACAAAGTGACATAACTTTGAGATTTTTGTTACTACCCCTTAAACACAGTGTAACCATACCTTAAAAAATGCCTCTTTCTTTCTTTCTTTCTCTCCCTCTCTCTCCCTCTCTCTCTTTCTTTCTATCTTTCTTTCTTTTTTCCTTTCCTTTCTCTTCTCTTCTCTTCACCGTTCACCCCCCTCCTGCACATCACTGTTATGTGCTTTGTGCTCCTTTGCACCCCGCCTTTGTGGGTGACGCCGTTGATCCCGCTGAGTGACTCTCATCTGGAGAGATTTTGGGGGTGTGTGTTTGGTGTCTATTCCCCTGAGTGTGTGCATCTGTGTGTGTGTTTGTTTGTATGTGTGTGTGTGTGTGTGCGCGCGCGTGTGTGTGCGTCTGTGTGTGTGTACACGTGTGTATGTGTGTGTGTGTATGTGCGTGCGTCTGTGTGTGTGTGTGTGTGTGTGTGTGTGTGTGTGTGTGTGTGTGTGTGTGTGTGTGTGTGTGAGTTGTAGCGCTGAGCCGGTGTAGCATGCCAGGCGACCCAGAGAGTGATGACAGGGATTACAGGAGGCAGAGACAGAAGATCCCCTGAGCACTCCTGCTGTAGCTCTCATCCACAGCAGCAGCCCTTTAGCGCACCGACCCACAGACACAACACACCTACAGTACAGGACAGGACAGGGGGGAGTCGGAATGGGAAAGCAGGGGAAGTTGTGTGTGTGTGTGTGTGTGTGTGTGTGTGTGTGAGGGGGGGTTTGGGGGGTGTTGACTCTGAATGGGAAAAGAGGGGAAGATGAGGGTGGGAGGGGGGATGGGGGTAGGTATGATTGGGGGATGGATGGATGGGAGGGAGGAAATGAGGGGATGGGAGTGGTGGTGGTGGTGGTGGTGGGGGGGGGGGGTGGGAGTGAGGTGGTGAGATAAGAGGAGCAGAGATGTGAAGAGAAAGAGCTGGAAAAAGGGGTGGGGAAAAGAGGGGAGACGGGAGGAGGGAAGAGGGAGAGAGAGAGGGAGTGGAGCCAAAATGTAAAAGAGGAGGAGGAATAGGGGAGGAGAGGAGGAGGGAGAGGGAGAAGAGCCAAAAGGTAAAAGAGGAGGAGGAGGAAGAAGAGGAGAGGAGAGGAGGAGGGAGAGGGAGAAGAGCCAAAAGGTAAAAGAGGAGGAGGAGGAAGAAGAGGAGAGGAGGGGAGGAGGAGGGAAGTGTAAATGAAGCAAACAGATGTCCAGAGGATCTTCAATGCTTTGAAGGGAGCTGTACACAAACACATGCACGTATACACGCACACATACACACATACACACATACACACACAAGCACACAGAGAGTCCAGATGATCTTTGATACTTTGATGGGAGCTGTTTGTACTTGGCATCCTCCATAACATCTGCACCTGTGGGTGTCTGTAGTAATCACTGCATCAGGAAAGATCACTCAGACTCAGACACACACACACACACACACACACACACGCACACACACACACACACACACACACACACACACACACACACACACACACACACACACACACACACACTGTAGCTTGGTGATCTCTATTACACTCCCTCATTGGAATGCGCACTGAAAAGGATGAACCCTTGCTGGGCCCAGTGTATTTGACTGCCCATATGCACACACACACACACACACACACACACACACACACACACACACACACACACACACACACACACACACACACACACAGCACACTCACATACTCACACACCATCCATCATGTCAAGTCAAGACAAGGTCAAGTCAAGTGCTTTTTATTGTCATTTCAATACATTGTATACAGTGAGACAAAATTCAGTTTCACCAGGAATACAGTCGTGTTACTAACGTCATGTTTCTTAAACTATATAAGAAGACCTTTATGACAAAACAATACAATACTATGTATTGCATGCATGAGGTAAACATATAGTGCAGTGAATAGGACAGATAGGGAGAGGACAGACAACAGGACATAAGTAGACTTCTACTACAGCAGTGGCTACAATCATTTAAGAGGAGCTAGTGAGGTTGAGGCTGAATGTATAAATAAAAAATTGGCAGCAGAGAAAGAAAAGTGCATGAATGCAATGTAATTCGGTTTGAGAGGCCTTGCATCATGTCCCATTGTTCAGCAGTCTGACTGCTTGGGGGAAGAAGCTCCTCCCCTCTCTGGAGGTATAGAGTATGGGCACTGGCAGTTACTGTATGGTGCGGCACCTTCTGTCTGATTGCAGTATGGAGAAGAGTCAGTAGGTGGATGGATGTGTTGTGTTGTGTCCTTCACAATGCTTGTGGCTTTGTACAGACAGCGGTTGTTGTAGATGTCAGAGAGGAAGGGGAGAGAGGACCCAGTGATCTTTTTAGCTGTCCTCGCCATCCACTGCAGGATCTCGTCCAAGTGTGTCTCACTCTAGGTAAAGGCCTTCTATCTGGCCCACATTAGTATGATGGGCAAACCCTCACACATTTCTATAGGTTGTTGGTGTCAAGTTCAAAGACATAACCTCTCATGTCTCTTGTGATTTATAAGGCTTCATCTGAAAGCCATCAAGAATCAAATCATGAGCTGAATGAATCTGTGACTAATTGTTGAGAATATACAATAGGCTATAAAATTGACCGACTTCATTACTAGCATCGCTGCTACGTGGACGAGAACATTGCATTAGTGCATGAGTTACACCAAAGGGTAAAGTGAATGTCAAGCTTAAAACATACACATGAATTAAAATAATGAAGGCTGGCAAATATGATGGATAAATAATAAGTGAAATATTATTACGAGTGAAATATCATTATTGCTGACCTCGAAGTTGAATTCTTGGCTTATGATTGTTCATTGTGACTTCTAGCCAAAGGCGAAGAGTGTTGTT
>JAODXP020000013.1:9216824-9219324 GCA_027497455.2 Sardinella longiceps
TGTGGTACTGTACGTGTGGTGGTGAGGCTCAACCTGCAGTCTTACAGTAACCTCCTTCCCGCTCAAGCTCCTTAGAAATGCAGGTGTGTGTGTGTGTGTGTGTGTGTGTGTGTGTGTGTGTGTGTGTGTGAGAGAGAGAGAGAGAGAGAGAGAGAGAGAGAGAGAGAGAGAGAGAGAGAGAGTGTGTGTGTGTGTGTGTGTGTGTGTGTGAGAGAGAGAGTGTGTATGACTGTGTTTGTGTGTGCGTGTGTGTGTGTGTGTGTGTGTGTGTGTGTGTGTGTGTGTGTGTGTGTCTGTGCTGATGGTATTGCCCACTTAGAGGACACAACCCTCCTTACCAATCCCACTAATTGCTGTCCAGCATGCAGGCATTGCTGAGACCTGCTTAATGAACCTCACACACACACACACACACACACACACACACACACACACACACACACACACACACACACACACACACACACACGCACACACACCTCCCTTGTCTTGAACATTCATTCTACTCCATGTTCTGCCAGAGAGTACTGTGTTTAAAGCATTACCTACTGCAAAGCTATTTGCTAGGGCGTAGAGAAATGAAGAGTTCACCCTGGTGATACTCTCAGTAGAGGAGGATTGCATTAGTGCAAAATCCTGATGTTGATGTTCATGTGTGAAAACATATACATTGCATACAGTTTAGTGTGTGTGTGTGTGTGTGTGTGTGTGTGTGTGTGTGTGTGTGTGTGTGTGTGTGTGTGTGTGTGTGTGTGGAAGGGGGGCAGATAGCTAAACAGTGGGATTTTCTGCTACTACTTGCTGGAGTGTCTCCATCATGGTGCTGTGGTGTAGCCTCACGGGGGGTCAGACATCTTTAATGGGGCCTGGACTAGACTATTGGATGCAGCTGCCTGGAACCAAGCAGTGCAGATTTCAGACACACCCTGCCTGTATTGCTACTGATACGTGTGTGTGTGTGTGTGTGTGTGTGTGTGTGTGTGTGTGTGTGTGTGTGTGTGTGTGTATACGTGTGTGTGTGTGTGTGTGTGTGTGTGTGTGTGTGTGTGTATACGTGTGTGTGTGTGTGTGTGTGTGTGTGTGTGTGTGTGTGTGTGTGTGTGTGTGTGTGTGTGTGTGTGTGTGTGTGTGTTTGTGTTTTTTTTTATGTTTTATTGTAAGGTTCCGTGTGTTGTCTTGTTTGTGGAGTTGAAGAGCAATATTGACTTTCTGCTAGGCCTCTTGTTCTCCACTCAGCACTCCCCCCTCAACATGCACACACACACACACACACACACACACACACACACACACACACACACACACACACACACACACACACACACACACACACACACACAGACACACACACACACACACACACACACACACACACACACACACACACACACACACACACACACACACACACACAGACACTCACAAAAGGAAGAGGGGGCAGGGAACGGGCAGGTGTGTAAATATTGGTCTCTCATTTCCTGTGCTGAGTGAGCAAAATGCTGCAGCATGTATGTGTGTGTGTGCGTGGGTGTGTTTGTGCTGTGTGTGTGTGTGTGTGTGTGTGTGTGTGTGTGTGTGTGTGTGTGTGTGTATGTGTGTGTGTGTTTGATGTTTCTATGTAGAGCACGGTGCAACAGCAGTGCCTTGAGCAGAGCAGGGAAAGTGTTTTACACAGAGGTAGTTCCACTTACACACTTCTGAACCATACCCAAGAAACACAATATTGCTGTTACTGCACACACACACACACACACACACACACACACACACACACACACACACACACACACACACACACAACTGATACTGTGGTTCTTCTTTATTAGATTGCTCGTATTAAACTCTTAAAAAAAAAAAGAACTTGTTCCTCACTATTTTTTTTCATGGATTTATTGTGAGTGGACTTTCCTCTACTTATTTCCTTCCTGTCCTTCCCCTGCACTATCTGTAAAAGCTGAAAATGAAAGTTGCCTGTAGATGCACATCTTTAATTAATGAAATTAATATTTTAGGCTGGCCTTCCAGAATACTGATGGACTAATAATTCATTGCCATAGCTTAACAGTATTCCATAAGATAGGAATCGCCCACAAAGGACAACATTTCTGATATCCAAATATGTTTGTTTTTTTATTACCATGCAGACACAATCAATATGCAGACATAATCAATATTGAGTGATCATCTTATCACTGATGCGTCTAAATATGCTAGATTAGCATGCTTGTTAAAACGAATGGGGTAATGGCCTGCTGTTATCTTAGTTGAGTCTGCATTCGGTTCTGTTGAGATGGAATCCACAATATCTACAGATGGCTGAATTCCAATACCGCCCCCCACTATTCTCTGAGCCCTGAACTATTCAAGGTTTAACTGCCATGAATCAGTCATAATGAATCCTTGCAAAGAGCACCTTATTTCCCAACAGTCACTAGGCAAGGCTGCTCATGGTGAAATGGCTGCAGGAGACTGGATCAAAGCAGTGGCCATTTAGAAACAG
>JAODXP020000013.1:9229324-9231824 GCA_027497455.2 Sardinella longiceps
CTCTCTTCTCTCTCTCTCTCTCTCACCCCCTCCCCTGTCTCTCTCTCTCTTTGTCTTTGACAGACAGACACACCAAACACACACACACACACACACACACACACACACACACAAACACACCTCTACGTCTTCCACGTCCTTCATCCCCTCCCTTTCCTCATGAACACATTCCGGATCGCGGCAGCTGCCTGGCCCTGCATGTTATTCCACCACCCCCAACCCCCCATCCCTATCTGATTTTCACACACACACACACACACACACACACACACACACACACACACACACACACACACACACACACACACACACACACACACACACACACACACACCCTCCCGCAGCCTTATCATGCCGTTAAGCAGAGCCATCGATCTGCTGTCTGATCTAATCAGAAAAAATGGGATTTCCAAAAACATATTATCGATGCCCTGTGCGCTTTATTAGCTCGCTTAACAGAGCAGCTAATGACTTTGTCTCCCTGGAAGTGTGCCGAGATTCTCCGACCAGCAGGACATCCAGCATCCAGCTCCGCAGCACAGTTAGCTCTCATAGACAGGATAATTCCGATTATTTAACCGAATATTCCATTTCAGTTGAAATTTATGAATGCATCTCCTTGGATGCTGTTCTATAGAATGCACTTTGGAATCTCGATAATCAGATGCGGCCCCCGTTTCGCCCGGGGCTGCTGCAGAGACTTCCGATTCGCACTCAGATAGATTCCAGATGGAGTGTGTGTGTGTTTCTGTTGCATGCTTGAGGAATTTATTTAGCCCTTTTTGTTTGGAGTGAGTTTTTAGTGAGGCAATGGAGGTAGGGGACTAATTTCAATTTCAAGAAAGTGAAATGAATTCATTAAAAGAAAGAAAAATAATAAGAATTCGCTGTTTGTGGTAGTGAAACTCATGAAAAGACTGAATTAACTTAACACCTTGGAAGTAAATGTATGTGTGTGTGTGTATGTGTGTTAGTCTGCATGTGTTTCCTTTTGTAAGAGTGTGTGTGTGTTGTGTGTGTGTGTGTGTGTGTGTGTGTGTGTGTGTGTGTGTGTGTGTGCACATGTGTGTGTGTGTGTCTGTTTTTTTTCTAGTGTGTGTGTGTGTGTGTATCTCCTTGTACCAGGGGCTGAAGCGGCACTGCTTGTTTTAGCCACATCAGACGGGGCTATTTTGGAGTGGGCCAGTGCCCCAGGGACTTGTCATGAAGTGTGCTTGATCATAGCCCATCTATGTGTTAAACAGAGGTGTGTGTGTGTGTGTGTGTGTGTGTGTGTGTGTGTGTGTGTGTGTGTGTGTGTGTGTGTGTGTGCGCGCTAGGGGCACAGAGGGGCCAAGGGCCCTCCTCCAGCGGTACCAGCCTCACCAGCTCTCCGTGTTGCCATGGAAACGTCTGGTGCCCGTGCCAGGCGTAATTCTGCCTCCCTCGGGCTCAGCGACAGGCTGGGACCCACACCTTGGCATCATCCTACCCCTCACACACACACACACACACACACACACACACACACACACACACACACACACACACACACACACACACACACACTACCCCTCTCTGCTGCCCCCCAGCCCCATTCTCACACAGCGCTAGCCTGGATGGCGGGCGTAATATCTCCCAGAGCGACGGTTGTCATAACATCTCCCATTTCTCCCCCTTAAAATCACAATTTTCAGGCTGCACACAAACCTCTTTGATGGCATATATTTCCTCTTAAAACCCGTTACGTTTGAGTGGACAGATTTTTATCCTGTGTCACATACTGTAGAGCACTGGAAACACACACACACACACACACACACACACACACACACACACACACACACACACACACACACACACACACACACACACATGCAATGCATTCATGCAGCCTGTTATGCAGATTGAGATTAAATTTCCATAGAAAATGCATCCATCAAAAATGCCATTAAGAAGCAGAAGCAGACACAGAAACAAAACAAGACAAAGCAGAAAAATAGGGTTAGTCTGGCAACCTCCTCTCTGTGCCTCAGGTGTATCCCTAGTCTCCAAACACACACGTGTGTGTGAGCTAGAGCTGGAAATATTTGCCCGAACCCGACGGGGCCCAACAGGACCTGCCGGGTTCGGGCCGGTTCGGGGTCTAATTTCAATATTCCAAGCGGGCCCGGCTCGGGCTCGGGCTGAAAGCCGATGCGCGGCAAATATGCGATCACATGATACGCCTAACGTTCGATCTACAGGCATGCGTTAGTAGATGCAAAATGGATGTAGAAGAAGTTAAACGGAGATTAGCCCTTGGCGAATTCATGTTGGTCGAGCCAGTAAATGCGAGGTCGGAGGTGTGGAAACATTTTGAGCACGTTCACAATGAGAAAAACGAGGCAGTGGGGTATGTCAAATGCAAGAAGTGCGACGTGATGTTAAAGTGACAGCAAAACAACTGGTAATTATTGCTGTTCTTATTTTTCTTTTAACTTTGGGCAGATCATTTATTTTAGCCTTGAAGTTCTTGAAC
>JAODXP020000013.1:9239324-9246824 GCA_027497455.2 Sardinella longiceps
GATAACAAACACCCCTCCCCACTTGGAATCAAAACACACACACACACACACACACACACACACACACACACACACACACACACACACACACATACACATACACACACTCAACTCAAGGAGAGAGGCAAGGTGAGAGGCAGTGTGTGTATGTCTGTGTATTTTTGTGTGAGTGTACTGATCTGTCATCAAGTAATATTAACTGGGAGAGAAGGAGCTTGTTTATACTTCCAGTGAATTTGCCCTGACAACCGTGCGGACACACACACACACACACACATGCAAACAGACACACACACACACACACACACACACACACACACACACACACACACACACACACTCATACTCACATACACACATACATACAGAGCTCAGAGTCTCGGGAGCCCCTCACTCATATGTCATCCCTTATGTTCGTGCATGTGTGTGTGTGTGTGTGTGTGTGTGCGTGCGTGCGTGCGTGTGTGTGTGTGTGCCTGTGTCTACATTGATCCCCCCAGTGAGTTTATTCTGCATCCCTGCTCCTAGCTTTAATTGGACAGACACCCAGCCTGAGTCCTTCCCTCCCCTTCATTCTAACGAAGCAGCGTTTCTAAATATAGACGCCGCTCTAACGAGCCGCTTGCTGCAAAAATAAGCAGACAATTAATGGCCCGTCCCCATGCATTGGCTCTCTCTCTGGCTCTCCCTCCACTGGGTGTACGGCCCAGTGCTGGTGGAGGGAGGCTTTCAGAGAGAGAGAGAGAGAGAGAGAGAGAGAGAGAGAGAGAGGGTGGAACACTTTTAGAAAGCATTCTCTAGAATGTTCCGTTGCCATAAGAACACCAGACAACACGGAACAGACAGAAACATAGGGAGGCCCATGTCATTAGTATGTGCAAAGATGTGCGAAGAGGTTTCTTTCTGTGAGAAATTGTTAATTATGAACTATTTTGATATATTTTAAAAATTATAATAATCATTTAAAATATGCATGGATGTTTCGCTTGTGTACAAATTACAGTTATGAACTAATCATAGGTCTTTCTATAGATCTAGCTCTGGGTTGATGCATAAGGTCTCTGAACATGGGAAACAATTGAAAAGTACTAAAAAGTGTGTCTGAGCATGTGCTATGTTTCTAGGTCACCACTGGCTTTTACAGCTAGGGGCCCAGAGTTTGTTCCAACTCAAAACTTGGATGCTCAGATAATACTCGGGAACAATAGCTTAGAACACCCGTCATCCAGACTTGCGGACGAAGGAAAAATATTAAGATACACACACGCGCGTACACACACGCGCGTACACACACACACACACACACACACACACACACAGGCAGAGAACACTAAGGTCCTTCGTCTGTTTACTTGACCTCATGTGAAATAATATCAGCACTCCGTAAGGCAGACAGTCCCCCTCCCCAGCCCCAACATCGCTGCCCAACCCCCCATGCCTGACAGCAATTTGATGACATCACCACCACCCCACAGATGCACACACAGACTCACACACACACTCACATAATCAGACACACACAGACACACACAAACACTCACACAATCACCCCCCCCCCCCCACACACACACACACAATCAGACACACACACACACGCACACACACACGCACACACACACACACACACACACACACACACTGACACACACACACACACACACACACACAGTCACCCACCCACACACACACACACACACACACACAGTGGGCTCCTCAGTCCAGGAGCATAAGGAGTGTGAGTGCTGTTCCGCAGCTCTGAGTCATCCTTGCGCTGCTTCAGCGTCAGAGAACTGCGCTGATTTGCCATGTCAGCAGCACGTCACCCCCAGGGGCCCAGAGACTGATGGAGGGAGGGGGGACGTGTGTGTGTGTGTGTGTGTGTGTGTGTGTGTGTGTGTGTGTTTGTGTGTGTGGTGGGAATGGGAGTGGGAGTTGGAGGGGCCTTTGGGACAGGGTCCACAAAGAAACAGGCAGATGCCTTCAGCAGCATTTCTAAGTGGACCTGTCACTAGCTGTCGTCAAGCAACCATCACTGGGCGACTGTAAGTGAGTCTCCTGCCTGCACTTCACTCATAACTATATTAGCTTCAGTCAACAGAGGTCAACCTCATTCTTGATGCTAGCTAGTGTGCTAACTGCCTCTCGGTGAACAGAGGTCAACCCATAGATATCCTATATATAGTTCTGTGGGTCAACCTCATTCCTGATGCTATCTAGTGTGCTAACTGCCTCCCTGTGAACAGAGGTCAACCTCATTCCTGATGTTAGCTTGTGAGCTAGCTGCCTCTCAATGAAAAAAGGTCAACCTCATTTCTAATGCTAGTTATGGAGCTAGCTGCCTCTTCATCAACCAAGGTCAACCTCATTCCTGATGCTAGCTAGTGAGCTAGTAGCCTCTTCATCAACTAAGGTCAACCTCATTCCTGATGCTAGCTAGTTAGCTAGCTGCCTCTCAGTGAACAGAGGTTAACCTCATTCCTCACACTGCTAGCTAGTAAACTAACT
This sequence comes from Sardinella longiceps, assembly GCA_027497455.2. Lineage (NCBI taxonomy): Eukaryota > Metazoa > Chordata > Actinopteri > Clupeiformes > Clupeidae > Sardinella > Sardinella longiceps. The sequence goes on from JAODXP020000013.1 coordinate 9,241,830, forward strand.
GCCTTTTAGTCAATAGTCAACCTCACTTCTCATGGGACAAGTTAGCTAGGGAGCTAGCTGCTGCAAAATTAACAGAGGTCAATCCTCATGCTAGCTTGTGACCTAACTGCCTCTCCATGAACACAGATAGAGCTTGTGAGCTAGCTGCCTCTCCATCAACAGAGGTCAACCTCATTCCTGATGCTAGCTAGTGAGCTAACTGCCTCTACATCAACAGAGGTCAACCTCATTTCTTATGCTAGTGAGTGAGCTAACTGCCTCACAATGAACAGAGGTCAACCTGATCCTCATGCTAGCTTGTGACATAACTGCCTCTCCATGAACACAGATAGAGCTAGCGAGCTAGCTGCCTCTCAGTCAACAGAGGTCAACCTCATTCTTAAAGCTAGCTAGTGAGCTAGCTGCCTCTCAATTCAAAGGTCAACCTCATTCCTTATGCTGATTTGTGAACTAACTGCCTTTTAGTCAACAGTCAACCTCACTCCTCATGGGGCGAGCTAGCTACTGTGTTAACTGCCTCTCAATGAACAGAGGTCAACCTCATTTCTAATGCTAATAATTAGTGAGCTAGCTGCCTCTCCATCAACAGAGGTCAACCTCACTCCTGATGCTAGCTAGTGTGCTAACTGCCTTTTGGTCAACAGTCAACCTCACTCCTCATTGGGTGAGCCAGCTGGTGAGCTAGCTGCTTCACAATGAACAGAGGCCAACCTCATCATCATGCTAGCTAGTGAGCTATAGCTGCCTATCAGTGAACATGGATTCGCTTTGCTCGCTTTGTGCCTAACAACACCCTTCAGCTGCGGTATTCATGGTATAGACCAGCCTCTTGGGGCTTAGTGCTTACGTAAATAGTTTGTCCGGGATCTTGAACTTTAAACATTTTTTAGAATGCAGTTGATCAGTAGTCTCTGTTAACACTTTTGCAGTATATAGAAATAATCAAGCGTGGAGAAGGAGCATTCAAAGTGACATCCATTTGCATAGCTGTACAGTAAAAAGCAGGCTTTAATTTGCAAAGTCCTGAGTTGAACACAGACTGTTGTCAGAGGAGTATCATTTACAGTGTCAATGTGTTCTAGTGTCGGTTACGTCCAATGCCTTTTGGGATGAATGTAACCTTAGACAGGGAATCTGATTGAGTTTGTGTGACCCAGACAGCATGGTTGTGATTTCAGTTGTATACAAAATCACACACACACACACACACACACACACACACACACACACACACACACACACACACACACACACACAGAGAGAGAGAGACACACAAATACACACCTGTTACGCCTCCATTACATGACCACACCGCCGTGCTCTGCAGTAGGTGTATGCTCTAAAATGAGGCGTGTGTGTGTGTGTGTGTGTGTGTGTGTGTGTGTGTGTGTGTGTGTGTGTGTGTGTGCAGGGCCGCAGAAGCAGGTAGTCCTGGGCACAGCCAGAGCCTTGAAGCTCAGAGGACAGCAGATGTTGAGGGGGAGGCTGCTTTGGCAGACTGATCACACACACACACACACACACACACACACACACACACACACACACACACACACACACACACACACACACATACAGCACTAACTGGTGGGAGCAGACCTGTCGGCTTGCAGACAAACACACGATAACAATATGTGAACAGATCAGCAGAGATGGGGTGTGTGTGTATGTTTGTGTGTTAATGTGTGTGTGTGTATGTGTGTGTGTGTGTGTGTGTGTGTCTCTGTGTGTGTGTGAGAGAGAGAGAGAGAGAGAGAGAGAGAGAGAGAGAGAGAGTACATACGTATACGTGTGTGTGAGTGTGTGTGTGTGTGTGTGTGTGTGTGTGTGTGTGTGTGTGTGTGTGTGTGTGTTGGCCTGATTAGAGCTCTCCATGTGTTAGCCGAGGAGGTGTGGAGGCAATGAGCCCCTGGATGGGCAGTAGTGCTTAGTCAGGGAGAGGGAGGATGGAACCTTGACAAAGGTGGCAGATGGACAGTGGGAGAGAGAGAGAGAGAGAGAGAGAGAGAGAGAGAGAGAGAGAGAAGGAAGGACGAGTGAGAAAAGAATGGAGGAGTGAAAGCTGCTGACATGCGAAAACAAACAACAACGTGAGAGAGAAAACAAAACGGAGGAGATAAGGACAGGTTAAAACCATGGAGTTCGTATTAACTAACCAGAACACTGAGTGTAGGGGGACAGTTCTTACCAAAGATTCTAGAATCTTTGGTTCTTACTAACTAACCAGAACATTGAGGGGATAGAGACAAGTTCAAAGCATGGAGTTCCTACTGTCCAGCCAGAAGTTGAATATATACTTGAGATGTGTTATTAAAATGTATTATTGGCAATTAGCTGTTCATATCTGGCTTTGGTAATTACCTTTTTTGCTCCCAAAAATGTGGCTTTACCTCTTAATGCATACGTTTCCCTATGCATATCAATATTCTTTAGAAGACAGTCTTGTCTTCTCTGCACAAGGCGTTTGATAGCAGGCCTACATTTACCCTGATGGGTGTGGATGCAGAACCTAGTGGATCCTGGGCAGACTGTAGTGGAATTAGCCTGCTTAATTAGTCAGCTTATTTATTTCCAATTTAATTAAGTGAATTGTTGCAGCTTGTGCAGCATCAACAGAGCGCTTCTCTTGCACACACTTACACTTTTGTCAACTGTCAATTAATTAGTTCAGGGCCAGTTTCCCCCCCTAGAGCGACTTCGGGTTAAGTGCTTTGCTCAAGGGCACAATGGTACGCACAACCGATTCCAGGCTACTAGCCCGGCTCGCCAGGTTCCATAACCAAAGATCATAGAATACTGATGTAGAATACTGATGATTATAGAGACAGAGCGCCCCGCGTTCTAATTTGAAGACCACGCCCCCCGAGGGGGAAACCTTTGCCTCAGCCCTCATTGACTTACATGGGGAAAAGGTGTTGTGCCCACACTTTTGGCTTTTTGGGAAGAAATGAGAAATGCCCAGAAAATCCATTCATGACAAAATCCACTGTCAACAAGGAGTACAACCCAGTATGCAAGTTAAATAAACTGACTAACCTTGTAAAAAAAATCTATGAAGCAGATAATAAACGTTATACTGCTTCCCCATGTCGAAGACGGCGCATTACATTCTGAAAACCATGTTGATTGCTACGAAACCAACTCAACTCAACTCAAAATGACAGTATATTTGTGGGACATATTTGTAGACTTAAACAGTAGTATATTAGCAGCCTAACTCTAACATGAATCATGATATTATTGCATTACCAATCAGCTACCGGATCACAAAATCTTAACGCCATATCTGCCCAGAAAACGTTTGCAAACATGACGATGTTTAGCATTGCTAAGTACACCTTTAGCTAGTCTGGAGCCTAAAACTATTACATTGTATATCGCTTGATGAAGTAAACAGTATTTAGGCTTTTGCCTAAGTACAGACAGGAAACCGAAACGTTTATCACCGTGATGCTCAGCTGGTAAGTTAATGTCGTGGCAACATGTTAATGGAATAACTATGTATAGCCAAACAAGCTACTTATCGATAGCTAACTGCTATATAACATCCAAAAGCATCAAAATGCTTTAGCCTACTGTAGGCTGATTTAATAGCTCAACTAATGTTGACCACAAGAAATATCCTACCTTACTGACGATTTGCTTGCTGAACCTACTCTCAGTTCAGGACACCCAACTTTCTGCCTTCTATTTAATATGATAATATCCATAGACCGTGTCCTTCATATGGCTTGTAGCAACTTCATTCTCCTGACAGGCTCTGTATTTCGAATTGGCAACTTATAAAATTGAAGTTCTGGGTTCTTTCACTTGTTGGCAGTACATTTTGTCACACAAAAACATTTAGTCATCGTTTGTTTTTTTAATATACGACTCAAAAGTCGGCGCGACACCATTTTCCAATGCAAAGTCAATGGGAGCCGAGGGCTCAGTATCCCCCCGGGGGATTCATTGTGACGTGACTTGCACTGTCTCTATAGAACACATAGAATACATAGAAGACTGCTCCGCTTTAACCCTCTCTGCCATAACTGCTACGCTACAACCACATTGTCATGATGGAAGATGGTTGAGCTTTATAGTGCTGAGTGCTATAACCATGTCACCAGCCCTCGCTCATTAAGGACGGTTGAAGCTTTCTAGAGCTCAATGCTAACCATGTCACAAGACCTCACTCATTAAGGACGGTGGAGCTTTCTAGAGCTCAGTGCTAACCTCTTAGTGTCAAACTTCTATTACGGTACACTGGAATAAAGGTAATTCTGCTTTAATTGGTACGGACAAACTGTGCCACTGTAACACACAGACTTGTGGGAAAAATCCAGAATCAGTCGGTCCATATCACTGTTCTTTGAGGTTATCGAGTGCTATCGATAGGTATCAGAACTGCATCAAGTACAATGGTTATACTAATCAGTTAGCGTTGGCTGCCGACAGTCACTCACATACCTATTGGCAGCATTAAGCAATGTGAAACAACAGGGCTACAGGTTAATTCACTCCAGATAATTCCTTTAAGATGCTGTAGACGTATAATTCAAATGTAAGTTGTGCTTTAGGTTCTTTTCCTTAGAATGATATTGTATCGGCCAGTTAAACTGGCCTTTATCTGTCGTCTGTGCTTCTCTGAGAGAAATGCTGGAATATGGAGACTGACTGTGAAATAGCCCAATAGAGGAGGAACTGCAAGAGAGAGAGAGAGAGAGAGAGAGAGAGAGAGAGAGAGAGAGACGGAAATCCTCCCATTTAAATCCATATGCAATATGCACACAGTCCCTGCCTTTCACACTCACACTGCAACTAAGCTGCTGCTTTTTTGTATAACTAACAAAAACTATGTCTTACCAGCTTCTCTCACTCACTCACTGACTTGCTGAAACTCCCCCCACCTCCACCACACACACACACACACACACACACACACACACACACACACACACACACACACACACACACACACACACACACACACACACACACACACACACACACACA
>JAODXP020000013.1:9251824-9256824 GCA_027497455.2 Sardinella longiceps
TTCAATGTCTGCATTCATGCTGTCCATGAATACATGCTAGATGCACCACACAATGAATGAGAGAGAGAGAGAGAGAGAGAGAGAGAGAGAGAGAGAGAGAGAGAGAGAGAGAGAGAAGGCAGTGTAATTTTCATGCCTTCAACTTCCTGAGTTGTTTCCATCCATCGTTTCCACCCAACAAGTTCTCCATCTGTACGTGACCAGACCAGACCAGGTGCACCATGGACTGGGCTACTCAGCCAAAGACACACTTATGTTTCAAACACACACCACTGTCTCAATCTTAATCTCTTTTTTGAGCCTGCATGGGTTACTCAGCCAAAGACATGCCTTTCTTTCAAACTTGCCTTTCTTTCTTCCACACACACACACACACACACACACACACACACACACACACACACACACACACACACACACACACACACTGTTGTTTTCAGTCTTACTTAAGATAAGACCTTATGTAAGACCTCCTTATCAGTTACAGTTAACGTAGAAATAAGTATTTGAAAAATAATACTGGAAATAAACAACTGACAAGATGAATTTGATGATATTTTCAGTCCCATAATAAATTCCATATTGCCATGACCTTGCGTCGCCACGAGCCTGGACTTACAGCAGAGGCATGTGGGCAAGTGGGGTTGATTGACAGCTTTGTGTCCAGTGACTAATCACTAATCAGAATTATCAGGAAGTTTTTTTTCATAATCCTGTGGCTTCAACAGGTGGCTGACATGAAGTCTATGCAATATAGTTCTAGCGATCCAAAAAAAATGGATTGTGTTGTGGAAACGTGATCTTGGCAACTTCTTGTAAGGTGGATTCAAGATTGTGAGGTGGTGCATTAGGACTGTGTTGGTGATGGTCAGAAGCGTGAGGAAATGTGCCGCTTTTTCACCCTAGTTTGTTGTGGCGCATGTAAACTTGGCATGCCGGCCCCCTGAGGAACATCCCAATGCTCATGCGGCCCTCGATAAAAGTGAGTTTGTGCCGCCTTAAACTGGAATGCATCATGTGCGCCATGTACTGGCTGTCACACGGTTCACCATCACTGCAGGGCGTGTGTGTGTGTGTGTGTGTGTGTGTGTGTGTGTGTGTGTGTGTGTGTGTGTGTGTGTGTGTGTGTGTGTGTGTGTGTGTGTGTGTGTGTGTGTGTGTGTGTGTGTGAGTGTGTTCCTGTCTATATATGAGTGGTCAGAGCCCTGATAAGCCATGGGGAGATTCGCTTTTCATTCTTCTTTCCATGCATTCTTTTCTTCTCCTCTACCTTCTCTCCCTCTCCTCTCTTTATTTCCTCTGTCCTCTGTCTCTTCCCTCTATCTTGTCCACCACCAGTCTTGCACCCACAATGCCGTCCTGTGCGGCTTCCTCCCTCTGGTTCATGTCTTCTTTTCATCTCTGCTCCGCTAAAGGAGAGACTGGCCTTGATCAGGAAGGTGTTGGGCATGTTCACAGTCAGGGGCCACACACACACACACACACACACACACACACACACACACACACACACTTTTTTCCCCTCACACATTTACTTTCATTTTCACCCACTTGCTCTCTCTCTTTCTCTCCCACACATTGGCACACACAAACACACCCCTGCAGTTCCCACACACACACGCACGCACGCACGCACGCACGCACACACAGAGACAGTGGCAGGCTTTCATGTGCACCATGAGGATAGAAGTCTGATGCCTGCATGCCTCTGGTCACAGGCTAAAGCGAGCCTTTGATACCCTCAGTTTCCATCACAATGCAATGAACAGGGATGGAGAGAGAGAGAGAGAGAGAGAGAGAGAGAGAGAGAGAGAGAGAGAGAGAGAGAGAGAGACCAACAGACAAGAGAGAGGAAAAGAGAGAGATTCTGCCGTTGAAAGCAATGAGTTTAGTAGGCATCTTCTAAGATGGTAGGCGTAAGACATAAGAAGCCCAGAAACTACCAGTGTTTACAGCGGATCTTACTATGGACTCTTGACTCTATGCCCATACAGTAAGCTTTGTCTCCAGAGGCCCCTGGGTTTACATGGACACTTTTAACAAAGATCATGGAATACTGCTTGAATCCTCGATGCTTTTAATCTGATTAGAAAGATTCCAATGTGCATTCTATGGAACAGTATCCAAGGAGATGCATTTATAAACGCCGACTGAAATGGAATATCGGGTTAAATAATCAGACTAGAAGCAAAGATCTTTCATAGTGACCACCCTCTCTGCTAGAAGTGTCATGTATGGGCTACTGTGCGCAGCTGAAGTGGTAAAGCCCATTATGTAATAGCACTGCATTACATGTATCCTGACAAAATGTAATTGCATTTTTTTGTAATAATTTACGCAATACGAATGCAACTTAGTGAACGCAATATGTTATAAATTTCCCCTCATTTTGTAATAACCGCCGCAATATGTAATAATGTGTCACAAAATGCACCAAATTTATAGCATATTGCATTTGTGCAGTTTGTTACAAATTACTGTAATACAAAATGCATAAATTATTACAAAATGGAGTGAAAATGTATCACAATTTGTCAGATTACTACATAATGCAGCATTATTACATAATGGGCTTTATCATGGTGCCTCTGGCATCTTCTGCTTTGCATCATGTCTTAGGCTGGAGCCTGTTTGGGGACGAGAAATTAAAGTCCCACTTCTTTGGAGCATCGTTGTCGCAAAGCGAAGCGTAGGGTGTAAAGCATGTGGTGCGAAACAAAGTGTATGGTGCTGTTTCAGAGAAGCGCCAAGCGTGTGTCTCCATATGCCAATATGCCAGTCAGTAAGTCATCTGCCAGTCTCTCTCCCCGCTCTGAGAGCCTCTCGCAAACAAGAGGGATGCGGGGGGAAGAGCGGCTTGTCTCTTAATCCAGAGACTCACTCTGAAGGAGCCATTCTGATTCGTCACGTCAACTTCAGCTCAGTAAACAAAGCTAAATTAATTATGGAGCTCATGGGTGGACTCAGTTTTATACTTCACATGGTCCTTCAGAACTGCTCTCAGGTTCTGATGGGAAGGAGTGAAAGGAGCTCTTGAGTTCTGCTGATGGTGCTTGGTGTTGGTTCTGCACTTGAGTATTGCATGGTGGATGGATGGTGCTGTTGATAGTGTTTGTTCTGGTGCTTGATGTTGGGCCTGCATTAGGTTCTCCATGGTGGATGGTGCTTGATGTTTGTTCCTCATCTGAGTTCTCCATGGTGGATGGTGCTTGATGTTGGTTCCTCATCTGAGTTCTCCATGGTGGATGGTGCTTGATGTTTGTTCTTCGCCTGTTTTTCTAGAACTTCCCACTAGCTGGAATGCACTGACTATGTACAAAATCACACTTAAAATTGCTCTTTCAACCCCTATGAAATTGCACCCCTAGTAAGGCAAATTGCACCCCTACTAATTGTCTTGTGCTAAGTTGTTTTGTAGCTTGAATGTTAGGCCTACTTCGCTTTGGGTAGCGTTTGCTAAATACATACATATTCTGTAAATGTATGGATTAGCTGCTCTGTTCAAGAGGGAAAGTTCCACATGATGGTGGATGGTGGCTGGGGGCTGGTTGATGGGAATTTGGGGGTTGGTGGTTGCGAGTTTGAGGGCTGGTGGTTTGGGGGTTTGGGGGCTGGTGGTTGGGGGTTTGAGGGCTGGTGGTTTGGGGGTTTGGGGGCTGGTGGTTGGGGGTTGGTGGATGGTGGATGGGGGCTGGTTGATGGTTGGGGCTCCGGTCCTGCTGGATTGCTCTCGCTCTTATTATGTGCTTCCTTGGGTTCTGACAGCTTGTCGTTCTGCAATGCTATCATGCTGAGAGAGGATCTGACTATCCCAGTGATTGGCAGATGAAACTGTGTGTTCATTTAGGCAATAGTGTGTGTGTGTGTGTGTGTGTGTGTGTGTGTGTGTGTGTGTGTGTGTGTGTGTGTGTGTGTGTGTTGGAGGATGCAGTTGGAGGGTGGAGCAAGCGTTTTTGTGTGTGTGTGTGGGTGTGGGTGTGGGTGTCTGTGTTTGTTTGTCATGGATAGGAGGATATGTGTGTGTGTGTGTGTGTGTGTGTGTGTGTGTGTGTGTGTGTGTGTGTGTGTGTGTAGTGAGGGAGGATGGGGGTGTGTGATCCTGATAATCTGAGTGATTGACATTCGTCTGGCACTGCCAAGCCGGCTGTGCTGTTATTTTCCACCTGTTTGCCCTTACTGCAGCTGTGTGTGTGTGTGTGTGTGTGTGTGTGTGTGTGTGTGTGTGTGTGTAAATGCCCGGAGGCTATGGAGACGTGAGCGGGGAGGAAGCACGCTGCCCCCTGCTGGTTGGCCAGCAGGAGAGATGAGAGATGAGAGATAAAAACCTGCAAGAAAACCAGTCAACTCTGACCTTCACCAAAACGACCTCACACAAACATTATAGTAAACCACCCCACACCCCACACAATGACACACACACACAATGACACACACACACACACACACACACACACACACACACACACACACACACACACACACACATACACACACAAAGACACATACATATACGCTTATACGCACACTCACACACACGCACAGGCACACAGATACACATGCACACACAGACACACATACGCACACAGACACACATTCAGACTCACACACATACACATGAACACACACACACGCACACACACACACCCATGCACTCGTAGAAGAAGAAAGAAGACAGGCAAACAAAGACAAGCTAATGATAATAGTCTCCTATTTAATTGATAATATGGGCTCTAATGCTGTAGCATTGACGTTGATGAGGTATGTTCTCTGTAGGTGAACTATGTGATGATATGGTTCAGGACTAGGGTATAGAGTTTCTCTCTCTCTCTCTCTCTCTCTCTCTCTCTCTCTCTCTCTCTCTCTCTCTCTCTCTCTCTCTCCATAGTTCCTCTCCTCTGAGATCTCTTGCTTTGGTAATCCAGGTGGTTCCTGATAAAGGGCTGTAGCGTTGACTCCTCAGTCTCTGCTCCTTTAATACAAATTAATCCCTCTCATTGATT
>JAODXP020000013.1:9264324-9266824 GCA_027497455.2 Sardinella longiceps
AATAGTTCCTCAAAGAGCTGCTCTCATTTTTACTCATAGGTGCAAAGTGCTGCCTCTCTCTCTCTCTCTCTCATCTGCTTCCATTCATTACATGTGAAGTGAATTGTTGCAGCATACACAGCAGCACAAACACGGCTGGCTGACGTAAGGTCAGGGGTGTTTGGTTCACATCGTCCATTTTTAGCAGAACTATCACAACCAGCGGTCAGACACAGGGGCTACTGGATGCTCCACTGTAGAAGAGTCATGTCACAATTGTTTCTGATAGCCCAGACACACACACATACACACACACAAACACACACTCCATTTCAATTGGCCATGGGGGTTAGCGTTGTGTGTGCGTGTGTGTGTCGTGTGCCTCTGAAAGCCAAACAGAAAAGGCAAATCAAAGTGTATGCCTCAAGCCCTTTCACTTGAGTGTTTGCTTTTACCAGACAAAAAAGCCTCCTTTAAAAAGGCAAGTGCTGCGTAAGACACTCCTGTGCGTCTCTCTCTCTCTCTCTCTCTCTCTCTCTCTCTCTCTCTCTCTCTCTCTCTCCCTCACTCTCCCGTTAGCGACTCCGGCTGGAACTCAAACATCATTGACCTTCAGACGACTGGGGGCCAGGCGAATGTGTATGAAAATAGGCAGCCTCTCTCCAGAAACGTCTTAAATAACTACTGAAACCACACGGTGCGCTGTAAGCTTGCTGTAACACTGGGCTGGGAGATGGCCATTCAAGCTTAATGGTATTCATGACTACCGCCACCTAATATAAGCAAAGCCAAATTGTGGTCAGTCTGTGTGCAAGTGTATTATTACTATATTTACCGTGCATTAGTGTATTATTTGTGTATTTTACTGAGCATAAGTTTATTAATAGTTTACTGTATGTACTGCACAGTAGTGAATTTTTATTAGTGTATATATTGTTAATAAGTGTATTTTTACTATGTGTACTAACATAGTATTAACTTTAGCATTAACATATTATTATACAGATATGGCTATATTTATTGGCCCAGTTTCAAACTGTGGTGAGGTGAATTTGACTATGTTGGGGCAAATTAGGCTACGGTCTAATGAATTTATTTATTTTAAGACGGAACAGTGTACAGCTAGCTAGCTAGCATTAACTGTGCATAAAGCAAGAGTTAAGGCTTTGTACCACGTTACAGCAAAACATGCTGTATTTGTCCACCTGCAGCCCCTGAGAAAGTGGTGAGCCGTCATAGCCTAGTCATTGAGTGTGTCTCAAAGTCGGGAATGCTTCCTAGGTAGCACACTAGCCTTGGAAGCCGTACACTTCAAAAACGAGGCTCCATCAGTGCATCCTTGAAAAATCTATGAACAAAGGCCTCTGTCCTCGCTAGAATTTAGAAGGATGCTTGACTTTGGAACAGTACTTGGCGACTGACAATGACGTGGAATGCTGGAAAAAGCAGCATTCCAAGCATGCTTCCACGACTTTGAGAAACGCTCATTGTATGGGAAACACTGTAGATCAACCACCAGTCTTTGGCTGCAATGTAAAAGCAGCCCGTACAATGACTTTACTGTACTGCACTGTTTAAATCAAGTTACATGGCACCCCCTTCCATTGGTGCAGGAGTAATTGCATCCTTGGTTAATGGTCATGGACACTGACATCACCTGGACTATAATTCCAGTTTAAGTGTTGAGTGGAACATTCCATATGAAACCTTGAAAAAGACCACAGTGCTGAAGCATTGCTTAGTAGAAGAAAGATGATAAAGACTTGAGTGTGCGCTATATTTTTCGTATTTGGTTTATTATTGTGCCTTACCAGCACCTCCAATTATTTATCTATTTATTTATCTAATTATCTATTTATTCCTTTTTGTAGTTACTGTACAGCCATCAGATACTGTAGTAGGAAACCTCCCTATTAGTGTAGCTCCATCCACCACCCCTACCCACCCATCCATGCTTATTCAGACCTCCCCCTAATGATCTGGAACAACTCCAGTCAGCTGCTTTGACAAAGTATGAACTTGACTGGGGACTGACACACGCCATTGGAATGAATTGGTTTTGTAAAAAAGCCAATATTAAAATATTGGCAGGGCTGTTGTTTGTTTGTTTGTTTGTTCTTAACTGCCTTGCCTTGTCTCACATGTGAGCTTGAGACGCTGTTGTCACTTAAACAGCAACAATGGGACTGGCTGCGGATGATGCCAACTCCAAAGCACTCTTGAAACGCAAACTTGGATGAAAACTCCTGTCATTGATGTCTATATTTAAATGGAAATTCACAATTGTTTTGAACTTGGCGTGTTAGAGGAAGTTGCCAGACTGGTTCCGGAGTATTCCATCAGGCATACAGTAAGCTCAACTGCAGAGTGGGAAGACTCAGCATACATGTATGTGTGTATGGTATTTACATACTCTCACCGCTCACTCAACATCAGTCACATCACTTCACATTTGCTGGACATAGAAATCAATAGGAACCACATTCACCATAAACTCAAACAGTCACTCTCCATACCAAAT
>JAODXP020000013.1:9269324-9271824 GCA_027497455.2 Sardinella longiceps
GCTGACTGAGGGTGTCACTCTGCATCACTGTGGAACAGCTGATCCCCACGTCAGGACTGGGTGCTCGGACCGACCGCCAAGCCCTTCTGGCCAAGCCCTTAATCTCACAATACAACATCTTTAAACACATTTGAATATGCAACAGATTACAATTCATTGTCTCTTATTCAGGTCTGAGTAGGTTTCAGTTCAGAAAGATCAAGTGGTCCGTGAGGGGATTAAAAAAAAATAAAGGAAAAAAAAAATAAAATAATTGTGAGTTTAGTCTGTGTTTCTCACTAACATTGTTTGAAGGCTAAAGATGAGTTGTTCACTGAATACTATAAGGCAGGCATGTAATTATGCAAAAAACTTATCTGAATCTGAAATGCCTGTTTAGAAATAGCTATGCAAACCCGCTGATTTGATTAAATGTTAGCAGGTAGCAGCATGTGATGTGGAGAGGGGGCACTGAATTTTTTGGGGGGGGGGTAAAGTGGTCCTCGGTCTGAAAACTTTTGAGAAACACTGATTTAGGTTGATTTAGAATCCCTAGTATCTGCTACTCCAGTACTGTGCCAGATAGGGAGTCATTTATTCAGACAGTGAATTTGAAGACCACTGCTGTAATGTAGCTACCCTGTCAGATATTAATACGCCTCACATAAGCTAGATCTCCTTTGTCAATTTCAACTCTCAAAATATGTATTTAGTTCAGCCTGTCTTCAGTTCGTTCAACTTTTTTCTTTTTTTCTCGACAGTTATTCGGTTTCCTGTGTCTGACTTGGGATGAAATCGATACTTCGGGGTTGGTGGTTTGGTTGTTGTGATTTGGTTTTTATCAGTGCTGCTGCACATTCTCAAGTTGGTGATGGAGTGGGTGCAAAGGGGTAGATAGGATAGGTGGTGGGTGGGGAAGTATTTGGAAAGGTTCCTCCTCATTGGCCAAGGTCATGCAGTTGGAATCCAGAGGCGGAAAATCAACACCGACTGCTGGAGGTAGCCGCAGAAATAATGGAAGTTAATCAAGATGTTCCAGTTCAAATAGAAAAGCTCTGCTGCATTCACTGGGTAGGGCTGCTTCGGGTTATTTTGGAAACCATCTGAAAATACGTGTTGTAAATACACATTAAATGCGTTATTTCATGTGTTCTGCAGTCAAGCTTTAAAGAGGATCTCATGCTTCCACAGCAACCAGTACTTTCTGACTTTTTTATCTTTATTTATTAGTGATGCGTAAACTAAAAGTGTCACAATGCGTGGCCCTGTAAACAAATGTTAACCAGCGACCCGTGATCCACTTTGGTGTGTGTTTAATTCTTTACCTGTAATTGGGTGGATTTGGTCGGTTTAATTGCAGTCCGGGTGCCCTTGCATCAAACTGACTTCACATCATGCCAGCAGCCAGCCAGCCAGGCAGGCAGGCAGGCAGGAAGGCAGTCAGTTCTGGCCCAAACCTGTTTCCACCTGCTGCCCAACCCAAGCAGAGGCCCCATGAGGGGGTGGGGATGGTGGAGTGGAGCGGATCCATTCAAACAGGCTTAGTGTGACGGGTGCCAACATGGCCCTGGAGGTCAGGGGACACAGAGCCAAACAGAAGCCCAGATCACCCCAAACACAACACCATGCTGAGCGTCAATTCATTCGGGGACTGTGTGTGTGTGTGTGTGTGTGTGTGTGTGTGTGTGTGTGTGTGTGTGTGTGTGTGTCTTTCTGTGTCACACATATTTTTGTGTGTATGCACGTGAGCGCTCAGGAATTTCAGAGTATGCTTTCATGCTGTTGAGCTTGCTATTGTCTCAGCCGGCATTTAATTAATTTGAAGACAAAAAGACTGGCTCGGCCATTAAGAAGTCATTAGGATTGCCTGAGTCCAGTCTCCTAGGGTTCAGCTTAAATGGCTTAATGATGCTTATTGTGACATTGAAGTCAAATGGCAGATACTTAATGCTCTTAGACCACTGGAGCGTCAGGACACTGGACACACCAACACACTGATGCAACTCTCCCTCTTATGACACTTCATGTTGTTTTATTATTATTATTATTATTATCATTATTATTATTACTATTATTATTAGTAGTAGTAGTAGTATAGTATTAGTATTATTAGAAGTAGTAGTAGTAGTAGCAGCAGCAGCAGTAGTAGTAGTAGTAGTAGTAGTAATAGTAGTAGTACTGTGCTTTTATTACTATTATTATATTTTTTATTACCATCTGTGAACCAATGGATGTTTGAGCACATTGAATTCTTTTGTGAGCCAGTATGTTTTGACTGTGGAGTTTGAGCATCTGTTTTGTAACATTTTTGATTGGCTAGTATTGCTGACAGACGAGGAGTCTGTCTTGTGCGAAGGTTATTGTTGATTGGCTTATCAGGTGATGATGGGCAGTACTTGTGCTTGTGTGAGCTGTTGATTGGACAGGTGAGTGTGTTTGTGGTGTCAGTAATCCGCTCATCTGTTGATCTCTGTGATTTGTGTGTGTGTGTGTGAGAGTGTTTGTCTATATAAAAGTCTGA
>JAODXP020000013.1:9274324-9276824 GCA_027497455.2 Sardinella longiceps
TTCTCTCTCTCCTCTGTTCCAAAGGTGCCTATAGTGGGGGAGCTTCAGCACTGTGGCCTGCCTAAGTCTAATTCACTGCTCTGCACTCACATTGCATTCCATGACATGATGAGCAGGACAATCGAACTATTCTTCTTCTATCCTTCAGCTCCCAAAACGGAACAGACATCCATCTCTCTCTCTCTCTCTCTCTCTCTCTCTCTCTCTCTCTCTCTCTCTCTCTCTCTCACATTCCAAAGCAGAGTAGTCACAGAGTAGTAGTACAGGAAGAATGAAGAAGACAAGAGAAGAGACGAGAAGAAAAAGAGAGATTTTTTCACTTCATGTACTGCTATCTCTCTCTCTGGGTGTTTTCTCTCTTTCTCTGCTTCTCTGTCCACTCGGTCTCCGTCACACACACACACACACACACACACACACACACACACACACACACACACACACACACACTCCCCCGCTCAGCATCTCACTTTCTCTTACCGTTCTTCACACACGCAAACACCCACACACACACACATCCCTAAGCCCTCCGCTTCCTTCTCACTTGCTGTCATTTGCCTGCCTGCACAAACACACACACACACACACACACACACACACACACACACACACACACACACACAGGCACTTGTCTTTTCTCACTGGCTCACTCAGTCACTTTTGTGGGTCTGATTCATGTGCTGTGTAGGCAGCTCATCAATCTCAGGGAGAATGGTGGCGAAAAGAAGGCTGCGGAGATGCATGGGTGTTTTTTTTTTGGGGGGGGGGGGGTGCAGATGGATGCGACACAGACAAGGCGTTCAACCCTTAAAGAGAGATGGGCTACACAGGCAGGCAGGCAGGGATGGTGTCTGAACCATAGCCTGGAGCCTCAGTCCTCCTCACTACCCAGGCAATGGCCTCCTTGTTGGGGAGTTTTAGTTCTGTTGATTTCAGTTTCTGAAAAAAACAAACAAACAAAAAAAAAACATGCGAAATAATGGCCAGACGATTTCAGAGTCAAAAACAGTCATTAAACGAGGTGAAATTTTCGGAAGGAGGAAGAAGAGAGGCGTGGAGTATTTTTTTTGTGTGTGTGGTGGCTGTGGTGTTTTCTTCATGAATACAAGAAATGTCGAGGCCCAGAGATTGTTAGTAAGACAGACAGGCATGATTTACACATCCACCGAAACAGAGGGGAGGAGAGAGGGAGACAGAGGGAGAGAGGAGAAAGAAAGTTATTCCTCCCTTATTTTCATGTTGGAAGTGATGGACGCTTTGAATTAGTGCTGTCATTCTCCGCCATGACAACAAGGTTATGCGCTCGCGGCATAAAGCAAACGGCTGCCGACTTAAAACGGCACCTGCTAGTAAATGGCTTTTCTTTTAATGCCAGCGCTCAGTTTGCGGCCTCGGAAGCTCATCTAATGGGCGCTCGTAGCGATTGTTGTCTCTGTTT
The DNA here is from genome assembly GCA_027497455.2 of Sardinella longiceps. Lineage (NCBI taxonomy): Eukaryota > Metazoa > Chordata > Actinopteri > Clupeiformes > Clupeidae > Sardinella > Sardinella longiceps. The sequence continues at coordinate 9,275,763 of JAODXP020000013.1, forward strand.
AAGTGCGGGAATGATGAGTGCTCGCCGTCGAGGCCATAGCTCAGCTGCCTAACGAGTTCTCCGGGCTAACGGCGCAAATCGGCGCCACCTATGGCAGGCAGCGCCATTAAGCAGGGACAGCAGACAGTGAATTAGGCCAGCTTTCCCGCCTTATTAGCTTCTAGACACCGCAAGAGGAATGACAACTTCTTCCCTCCTTCCTCTGTCTCTTTAGCAGGCTAGCTAGCTTGTTCTGTCTTCTAGCTCTCTCTCTCTCTCTCTCTCTCTCTCTCTCTCTCTCTCTCTCTCTCTCATTACACAGATCTGCCCTTCGCCAAGCTGAAAGAAAGCAGTCACCTCTTTTTTTTTTTGGGGGGGGGAGTATAAAAACAACAGGATAGAGGGATTCACCTCTATTAATACTGTATGCCAGAGCTGAAACATTTTTATGATGTTAACTATTTTTGTTCAAGGACAAAGCTTGTTGTTGTTTGTACTGCAACTGTATTGGAAGAAATACAAGTAAACAAAACAAAGACTCATGCACAAGCACTCACAGACTTACAATACAGCAACATGCATACAACCACAACGTATATAGTATATTTGTGAATATGTGTTGAAAACAAATGGACTCAAACGCACACACACACACACACACACACACACACACACACACACACACACACACACACACACACACACACACACACACACACACACTAAAACCCATTCCATGCTGGTGCAGACTCTGATATAACCGTACGTGTGTAGACATGTGTGTCTGGGAGCGTTGCCTGCTCCTCTCTCCCCAGGCAGGCCTGCAGGCTGGTAGGCACGTCTAATGGCTGAGGTGAGGTGTGATTAAGGGGAGAATATGTCTGTGATTGAGGACCAACCTTTCTCTTTGTTAGCCAGCAAATTGCTCTCTGCTCCCCTTCATGAGTCTCAGCTCAGGATGCTGCAGGATTTCTCTAGAAGCGTCTGTTGTTCCTGCAACCTTCAAAGCTAAAGGCAAAGACAAGTAACCTAATAGAGAGAGAATATGTATTTCAACCATATGAACGTATGCACAAGAATAGC
>JAODXP020000013.1:9286824-9296824 GCA_027497455.2 Sardinella longiceps
AAATAGATTTCTAAACAAACGCCAGCCATTCCCAGAAAAGAAAAAATGAAAAATAAAAAAAAAAACATCAATAAGCATGAAGGTTAAAATGCAAAAATGGTGGAAAATGGTGTCACAAATCCATGTTAATGTTTTTTTTTTTTTTTTTTTGCGCTGAGCGTGTCATGCGGGGAGGAGAAATGGCTGACGGCCTGCAGGGCAGGTAATGGAAGTCGCAAACAGCCGATCCCCGCGCCGCCGTCGCCGAACGCGTGGCTCCATCTGTTCACCGCTGGAGTGGAGGAGTGAAGATGAGAGGAGGGGGAGGAAGGAGAGGGGATTAAAAAATGGACAATCCGGCTGGGCCTGGTTCCCTCTGCCGAGCCTGTGTGATGATCCGGGGGCCTGACGGCCAGCCCGCTGTGGTGTGTGTGTGTGTGTGTGTGTGTGTGTGCCAACCAGCCCGCTGTGGCTCCGCAACCCACATGAGTTAGAGTGTATTGTCATTCAGTTTGTGTGTGTGTGTGTGTTTGTGTGTGTGTGTGTGTGTTTGTGTGTTTGTCTGTGTGTACAAAGCAGCACAGTGCTAATGAACATTGACATGCACCATTCCTCCAACAAAAGCAATTGAAACCTACAGAGCCTTCCTTGTGTACGGAAACTGAGTTTGAAATAATGGAAATTGATCGAAGTTAAAGGAATACGCTACCGTGACGGCGAATTTACTCATTTTCCACCTCCCCTAGAGTTCGACAATTGAGTTTTATCTTTTCTCAGCTCATCCAGCCATTATCGCTTCAGGTTAGCATATATCATTGATCCAGCCATGATCGCTACAGTTTAGCATATATCATTGAACCAAATGGATCCGTAGCATCTTCTCATTAGCATCTTGCTTAAAAGTGTCCATAGAATGGAGGTGCCTTGGCACAGTGGGCTAATGCGCCATACCATAAATCCGGGGACCCAGGTTCGAATCTGACCTGAGGTCATTTCCCAATCCTTACCCATCTGTCTCTCCCACTCACTTCCTGTCACTCTCTCTACTATCCTATACTATTGAATTAAAGGCAGAAAGCCTTCAAAAATATATATCTTTAAAAAGTTTCCATAGAATTCTGGTATATTTCCTATTTCAACATTAACCCTTCTGTAGAGGTGTAGTAAGATTGAAATATGGTGACTTCCTAAACCAATAATAAGGCAATATTGATATGATATGACATGACAATACACAGTCACCAGCCAAAACAGCTATCTGCACCAGATAGCACCAATAATGAAATATACAATATTAAATTATACATACTCTCAATCAGTCAAACGTTTAGTCAGCTACCAGATGATATTTTAGAAAAGATTATTGCCATCACTATTCCAGCAGCAGCATATCTGAGCACATGTACACGTCTCCAGCTCCTACAAATAAACTGACCAATCAAGTGTCCGATCTGTCTTAAAGACAGCTCTTATTGGCTAGCCAAACCCACCAGCCCTTCTTCCCCATTTGGCTGTGTCAGTCAGTCTCTCTGATGACCACATTAGATGGCCGCTGCTGGCCTTGATTGCAGCCCCAGTCATAATTTGCTAAAGTGCCACTTTTCTTGTATCTCCCCTTCTTTTTGTGCCTGATGTACTTGCGCACTCTCTTTCTTTCACTTTTTTTTGCTCCTTTCTTTCTTTTTTTCTTTCTTTTGGAGAGCTTTTTGGTAGTGTGGTAGTTTGTTCACCCCAGAGAGGGTTGGTGCCATCACAGGCGCAGAGAGGGTCGAGGGGGAAAAGTGAGGACAAAAAGAAAGAGTGACAAAGAGAAAAAAAAGAATGAAGAGACAAGAGGCAAAGAGAAAGACAGGGAGAGAGAGAGAGAGAGAGGGAAGCAAAAAAGAAAGAATGTCAGTCCCCTCATTGAGTTTTGAAAGGATTTTTTGATGATTTTTGTTGATTTTTCCCTCCCCCTTTCTCTCTCTCTCTTTCTCTCTCTCTCTCTCTCTCTCTCTCTCTCTCTCTCTCTCTCTGCCTCTCGCCCCATCTCTGCATGAGTTCTTGGCAGTGCTGAGAGTGAATAGGCGATATAGAGCCTGGGGAGAAGGAGGAGGAGGCTGGGTGATGCTTGGTGATGCTGGGTTAGGCTGGGCTGGGCTGGGTGGGTGGGTAGAGTCTAGTGGTGGTGGTGGTGGTGGTGGAGGCGGCTGAGAGTGCCTCCCTTGTCTAAAGTCCCAGTCATCGATCCCCCCATAACCCGGCACTCACTCCGGCGGGAGCGGGAATCAATACCCCAAGAAATCCAGCAGGACACGCTCCAGAGGACAAGCCCCCCCATTCCATCTCCTGCCAAACAGCCATGAAGGACTCGCACAGGGGAGGAGCTAGTCTGCCTGCAGCCCGCACTCCAGACATGGCTCTCTGTGTGTGTGTGTGTGTGTGTGTGTGTGTGTGTGTGTGTGTGTGTGTGTGTGTGTGTGTGTGTGTGTGTATGTGTATGTGTGTGTGTGTGTGTGTGTGTGTGTGTGTGTGTGTGTGTGTGTGTGTGTGTGTGTGTGTGTGTGTGTGTATGTGTGTGTGTGTCTGTGTGTGTGTGTGTGTGTGTGTTTGTGTGCGTGTATGTGTGTGTGTGTGTGTGTGTGTGTGTGTGTGTGTGTGTGTGTGTGTGTGTGTGTGTGTGTGTGTGTCTGTGTGTGTTTGTGATTGTGTCTGCATGACCAAAAACAATTGTGGGTGTGTGCTGTTGAAATATCAACTAAACTGCCATTATTTGGGGGCCTTGTTAAGATGTGAATGCCTTATTTGTGCCATAAAGCAGTAGAAGGATGATAGAACATACAAATTATTTTATTTAAAGGCAAGGTGTTTAGGTTGATTCAGCAGCTGCGCAGGCACCGGTTATTAAATGGCTCATCAGGCTGAGTGAAGTTGTGCAGAATTGGTTATAACACGGTTATTACACTTAATTTGTAAATTTGAATTTAGTAGATAAGAGCAGAAGGCAGAGGACCAAAAGATGAATATGCTATTTTTGTATTGTATGTGGCTGGATACAAGTGTCTGCCCTTTTAACTGTATAACAAATGTAATTGTTTTATGGAGGGTTTTCATATCTGAAATGCTCCAATTGTAAGGGCTTTCCTGGTAGCATATTCATATTTACATCTAGTCCAGTATAAATCAATCCGGAGCCATGTTGGATTGGTTGAACACTAAGTGAATGGGGCATAAAAATAAAAAGAACTTACTTTCAGTTTCATTTCATTATGCCCCATTCAGTCAGCATTAGTAATCGGTTTGTTATTCGGTCTATGTAGCATCAATTTTTCTCGTTCCTCATAGACAGCATTCAGGTACCTGGAACAAATCGGCTATTGAATGATTCACACCGGATTTCTCGTTTTAAAAAAAAGTTCCTATCAAAATCTTTTTGACCATTTTGACAAGTGTTTTTGGCTTATGCCTTAGTAATGTTGAAAGTCCTCTGCCCAATAGCATAGTCTTTAATGCCCACTTGTGCACCTGCTGCGTCACTGTTTGAAAAGGCCTTTCCTGACCGAGCAAACATTGGATTTCAATCAAATAACAGCCCAAACACAGCAGCCAGGGGCCCCATGGCGTCCCTCTGTTTTAACGGAATCCACTGCCCTTGTGTTGCCAACAACAAACAAGGCACGCATGCATGCGGCCGAGGTCCTCACGGGCAAAGCGCCGTCCTTGATCGATGCGCTTCACCCTGCCTGGGAAAAAAAAAAAGAAAAAAAAAAGTGTGATTTGAATTTTGGCCGCGTAGCCGCCGCGGCAACACAGCACAGCGGAGCGCAGCGCAGAGCTGAGCAGCACGTCCGCGGTGGCAGAGCCTGATGGAAATGATTAGGGGGTGCTAAATAACAGGTTTGCGGCGGACAGCACTGATTGTTGATTGGCCACTCTCGGTCCGGCTGTGAAGAGGGGGCGTGGCCTCTTTTGACTCTCTGGCAGACAAGCGGTGCTTAGCAGAGTTGGGTGAGGCTGAGGGGTGGTGGGGGGGTGGGTGGAGGAGGAGGAGGGAGAGAGGGGGGTGGTGGTGGGTGAGGGGTTGTTGGTCAGGATTGGGAAAAGCTCAGAGAGAGAGAGAAAGAGAGTGTGTGTGAGAGAGAGAGAGAGAGAGAGAGAGAGAGAGAGAGAGAGAGAGAGAGAGAGAGAGAGAGAGAGAGACAGAGAGAGAGAGAGAGAGAGAGAGAGAGAGAAGGCCCAGGGCTATGTGCGAGGCGCTAGAGTGCTTTAGTCCATCACCAGAGGGATTTCTGAGGTCCTTAACTGTTCACACTCTCTCATTTGCGGCGACTCCAGCTCATTTCAACACCATAGGGAATTATGTGCAGACCTTCACCCTTCAACAGATTGTAATCAGGCAATGGATGCTAGAGAAAATGAGCAGGCATTGTATTGTTTAACTAGAAAAGCGCTCAGAGAGCGCAGACCTCTGCCAAGGCAATGTGGTCACAGACACAATATAAATTCTAGATCATGTTCTGGATCATCGATCGCCACCCAAATCGAATCAGTTCTTGCTTCTCCCGATATACACGTTGTCCGAAAATTTCATCCAAATCCGTGCAGTACTTTTTGAGTTATCCTGCTGACAAACAAACAGACAAACAAACAGACAGACAGACAAACCAACGCGACCAAAAACATAATCTCCTTGGCGGAGGTAAAAATATTATGTAAATTTATTTAATACAGCAGATCTTCAAATGTCATAGTCGTTTACATCCCACATGTACCTGCCATTTTACTGGATGTGACCCAACGTTCCCTCTCCATGAAACTTCCCTAATAATCAAAGCATTAAAATTGTACTACAATAGCATTGTTGGTAAGTGGTCTTGTAAATAAGCGAGATACAAACCTGTTGAGCGGATGCACAGGCTGTTTATCGTCTAGTTTCCCGTCTCAGGTAGGAAACCCGGAGACAACATCAGAATAGCTTCTAAAGATCAGTGAACAGTGGCAAGGATATCACAAAAAAAACACATCATTTACAAAGCGGAATGACTGTATCGCAGGTTGTGTGATGTTGTTCTAAGTTATCATTTTGTTTCCAAAAAAAAAAAAAAAAAAAGGAAAGAAAAGAAAAGAAAGAAAAATCTGTTGGCTTTTAGCTTGCTGGTTCTAGACACAAAAAGACAGAGAGAGCGACTAATGCCTGTTTATGTCCCCCAAGTGGGTGTCCAGAGTCTCCCGCTGCTGAGGAGATGAGTCTAGCTGCTTGGCTAATGTAGCGGTAGCGACTGATCCTCTGGAGATATGGACACGCTCACACACATGCCTTGAGTGCCAAGTTCAAACCAGCAGTGGACACTCCTATCTCAGGAGACACAGGCAGGCGTGGGGCGGACAGGGAGAGAAATACTCGGGGGCAGAACGAAGAGAGTCCGAGAGAGAGAGAGAGAGAGAGAGAGAGAGAGAGAGAGAGAGAGAGAGAGAGAGAGAGAGAGAGAGGAGGAGAGAGAGAGAGGAGAGAGAGTAGAAAAGAAGGAGATAGAGGAAGGAAGGGGGAGAAAGAAAGAGAGAGAGAGAGAGGAAGAGGGAGAGAGAGAAATCCATTTCTGCTATCTGTGTTGCTCTGTTTGATCGTGGCGATAGTGTTAATATTGTTATGGCTGGTTTATCTTCTTATTTGTTTTTATTGGGTGTTAAAGCAGCCCTTTCCTGCCCTCCTCCCCAGACTGATTAGATTACGGTTGTATGTGTGTGTGTGTGTGTGTGTGTGTGTGTGTGTGTGTGTGTGTGTGTGTGTGTGTGTGTTGGATGGGCTCTTTATCTGACAGTGTGTCCAGGCGGCGTTGCGATGCTATCGTGGGCCACGAACGAGGCCCTCAATGGAGCGCTGTCACCAAACAATGGGAGCAGCATTACCCAGAGTGCACTGGGACAAAGCTCTCCCTCGCTTATCACCGCGTTGGAATATTCAAGCCTGATATTACAGCTGTTTGTACATCAGCCCTGGAAAGCTCTTTACAGGGACACTAACAGAGAGAGAGAGAGAGAGAGAGAGAGAGAGAGAGAGAGAGAGTGGAGTGAGGGGTTATGTGAGACAACAAGAAACACAATGACATTTAAGTGCACTAACTTGCACTGCAAATCTGCTAAGCAGTTTCACACAGTGGAGACAGAACAGACAGAAGTTGCAACAGCATTACGTGTGAGTGTGTATGTGAGTGTGTGTGTGTATTTGTGAGTGTGTGTGTGTTTCAGCACCACATTAGGGTTGGAGGATGTCGCCAGCTTTTACAACCCTATCCACTTACAAGAGTGGTGTGATGGGGAGAGTGTGTAATGTCATATAGTGTGCGTGTTAGAACGTCGCCATCCCAGAGTTCCCCTCAGCTCTCCGCCCCCCGCCCCCCCCCCCCCCCACACACACACACACACACACACTCCATTCTGTCTCTCCCCCCCACTCCATGCTGTCTATCTGGGGATGTTCAGCTTGGCGTGCCCTGCCTGTCTGGCTCTTGTGGGAGAAGTGGCGTGGCGTGCGTGGTGAGAGCGAGGAGGCTAAGCTTGATGCGTGTGGAAACATGCAGGGCATTGATGTGCTACGCCTGGCGACTGCCATTCACCCACTGCCGCAGTGGCGCTGCCAATTTTAGCTGTTTAATCTGGTGCGGGGCTCGCTTTGTTTATTGGCACGCAGGGCAAAGAGACACGGCCTCACCACCGCCGCGTCTCTCAGCGCGCCGTCACCGTCGCAGCGGCGTAATCGCTTCAGAAAGCCCCAGCAACCGCAGGGTCGCATGCTAATGTACCGCAGCTTCACCCCCATCTTAGTCAAAACTAATTCTCTCTATTCCTGTCCTCTTCTCTCTCTCTCTCTCTCTCTCTCTCTCTCTCTCTCTCTCTCTCTCTCTCTCTCTCTCTCTTTCATCTTTTCTCCTTTCTCTCTGTTTTCCCCTCTTGCAACCTTCTACTGCCAAGCCACTTCTGACTGATGATGGCTTTGCTAATATAACCCAGTGATTATGAAATCTGATCAGTCATATCAATCATTCATGATTCTTGTATTCTGAGATGTCATCTGGTGGAATTTGAAGCTAAGTGAAATGACCAGAGCTCCTTTAAAGGGACATTCCAGAACATGGCAGCCTAATGGCCAAAGATGACTGAATACTGGCCAAGATAGAACAGCATATGTGTTACTGTGGGAGAAAATCTGAATAGTTCCATTCTGCGTGGTACTTTTACTGTACATCACAATATAAAGTTTTTAATGCTATCAGCATATGAGAGCTCAACTCTTATCTGCCTAAAGGAAGACCCCCCCCCCCCCTCCTGCTTATGACATCAGAACACAGTACCTAATATTTTTGGTTATCGCTCCACGTTCACCCTCTCTGCTATTGCTTTATACACCTCCATAGACCTATAGACTTCAAGTCTTCAAGGTCACCAAGTGCTGTCTTTTTCTATGTGCCTATCACATGTGGTGTAGTCACTTACAGTAATTGGACACCATTTATAAAGGTGTGTCTTCTTACACTCTTTCTCTTAACACACAGAATGCATCAAACAGTCTAAGAGAAGCTGTAGGGAAAAGGGGAAAACACTTTTGAAAACATTTTCAAAAGCACTTTTTGAAAACATTTTTGAGGAAAATAAATAATTGAAAAAAAAAGAAACATATCACTGGAATAAAAGTGTTGGAAAGCAACTGTGAGTAAAGGATGACAATTCCCCTTTGATGAAAGACACTCACCCTCTCTCTCTATCCTTTTCTTTCTCTCTGTCTCTCTCTCTCTCTCACACGCACACACACACACACACACACACACACACACACACACACACACACACACACAGACAGAGAGAGAATCAGCCTTAGCAGTGCCTTAATGAAGATGTGTAAATGCGTTCCTTCATGCTGTTTGATGGGACGTCAGGTTGCGTTAGCGGCAGCCATAGCGAACAGAGCAGAGGCAGGAGCAGCATAGGCCGCCAGAGCACCACTGTCTAATCCTCATATAACACACACACACACAGGGAGAGAGAAAGACGCACGCGTGCGTGTGTGTGTGTGTGTGTGTGTGTGTGTGTGTGTGTGTGTGTGGGTGTGTGTGTGTGTGAGTGGACGAGAGGGGGGGAGTTGAATTAATAGATAGTCAGTGAGAGGTCAACTAACAGAGTAGGGGAGGCGAGACGAATGAACTTGTCCAGGGCAGTGACGAAAGAGATGAGTCAAAAGAGCGAGGGAAAAGAGGGAGGAAGAGAGAGGGGGAGGGAGGGAGAGAGAGAGAGAGGGAGTGATAGAGGGAGGGAGGGAGGGAGGGAGATAGAAATGTGAAGTTGCGGGGCGGAAAGGAGGAGGGGTTGTAGTCAAAAGAGCGAGGGAGCGATGTGAACTCACAAGGTGAGGAAGAGGTGGGGGTGAGGAAGATGAGAGATTGGGGCCTAAAAGACTGAAGAAGATGTTCATGAACGCTGAGGGCTGGGGAGAGTGAAAGTAAAGTGTGAACGAGGGAGCACAGAGCAGAGGAAAAGAGGGGCGTAGGAGACGAGTGAGGGGGAGTGAGGGAAGGAGAGATCAACTCCAGCGAGGAGGAGGAGGAGGAGGGAGAGGAGTTTGAACGATAGATCAGAGAGCAGAGAAAAAGAGGGGCGGAGGACAGTAAAAGGAAAGTGAGGGAGCAGAGAGCGGAGAAAAGAGAGGTGGAGGAGAGGAGTAAGGGAAGAGAGGGAGAGATGAACTCCAGCGAGGAGGAGGAAGTGAGAGAAGTGAAAGCGAAGCGAGGTGTTACAAGACGCGCCGATAGTAACAGACGGCTGAGTCAAGGTAGCCATTGTTTTGTCTGCCTGCACACACACTCAATAGTGAGCCTGGGAGGTGTGTCTGACGGGGAGTACTGCTGACTTCTCAGTATCCTACGCTGTGTGTGTGTGTGTGTGTGTGTGTGTGTGTGTGTGTGTGTGTGTGTGTGTGTGTGTGTGTGTGTGTGTGTGTGTGTGTCTGTGTGTGTGTGTGTTTGTGTGCGTCTGTATTTGTTTGTGGGTCTGTTTGTCTGTGTTTGTGTGTGTTTGTGTGTGTTTGTCTGTGTTTGTGTGCCTGTATGTGTGTGTCTGTGTTTGTTTGTGTGTATATGTGCAAGAACAAACTGCTTTTCACACTGTGAACTTGATGCCCTCAGCAGTGTGTGTGTGTGTGTGTGTGTGTGTGTGTGTTTACGTGTGTGTGTTTGTGTGTGTGTGTGTGTGTGTGTGTGTGTTTGAGAAATTGAACTGTTCTCCTCTGATTCTCCTTCAAGCAAGCTAGCAGCAAAAGCTGCGTCCACATCTGTTACTCACAGTGAACACACACATCTTAACCACAGCACAGAGCGATGATACCAAAGAGCTGCAGATAGATCAGTGCATATGATTATGTTACATGCTAAACCCTTTCAGTCCAGTTTCAGATATTAGCTAAAATGTTTTTTTATAATGTAAATTCGGGACTTCCAAATTTGTGGGCTTCAAATGTGTATTATTTGAAAGAAAGTGAATTTGCACATGTTTTAAATGTTATTACCCATTTTTTCAAGTCAGAAAGAGGCATAAATCCAATGAATTTCAATGATAGAATGTTTAGTTTACCACCTTGTAATGTCGGAATGTTCAGGTGTGAAAAAGGTGTCATATACCGTTAGAATATAGTAATAAACACATGTAACTATATAAATATATGCATGTCATATAAGCAAATGAGAAACACATCTAGCCATATAAATATATAGCATATGAGAGACATATGCACATGTAGCCTATATGATATAAGGAACTAAACCTACATATATATGCCATACACACATGTAGCCTATATGATATAAGGAACTAAACCTACATATATGCCATACACACATGTAGCCTATGTGATATAAGGAAATAAACCTACATATATATGCCATACACACATGTAGCCTATGTGATATAAGGAAATAAACCTACAGATGCTCAGAGCTGCAGGTCTGTCAGTGCTTATGTATGTCAGTTGTGCAAAGCAAAACAAATGAAGAAAAGA
>JAODXP020000013.1:9304324-9316824 GCA_027497455.2 Sardinella longiceps
AAGACCAGCCAAACAGGGTAATTTCCTGCACTTAGGTTTTGAATTCCAGTAATGGCCTATTGCTTTCTAACTGGGATTGAATCAGTGGCCTACGCTTCTGTAAATGTGAAGGAGTTGCCCCCTAGACCGCAAGATTAAAAACCCAGTTTGTTATTCGGCACACATGATGTTTTTAATGACACACCTATTGTACCACTACAGTTAAAAGTTAATGCATTTAAGTTGGGTATGGCTTTGGAGAGCTTTAAAGTAAGTCAGGTGTACTTCTTTCACACTTTACAAAACTTTTTGGTTTTACTGTTATTCCCCAAAACGTTTCTCCTCGTGTAGCCTACAGTTTTCATTACATGGCCAAGTTCAAGTGCTTCAAGTTCACTTCAAGTTCAAGTAGCCTGTACTTTTCCCTTAAACTTGAATCAAGAAGTCAAGTCAGTGCTTACACTTTTACACACACAGTCTTATTTTATATGAGTATCCATACTTCTACTTGAGTATGGAAAGTATGCACTTTTGGCTCAATGGTGTGTTTTTGTCTAGGCAGCACAGCCTAAAAGGCACTACCTTAACCCTTATCCTAAACCTAACCCCCTCAACCATCATCGTAACTATAAATTGGGAGGAGTAGGGCTGCCTGGAATAACCTAACTCACTTCAGATGCAGCGTCCCCTTGGGCACATGCATTTGATGTCGCTTGATAAGAAACTTCTAGATGACCGAACATCATCTAAAATCCTTACATGTATGCTTGGATAAACCATTTGTCCGTCATCCTACTTCAACCACTTAAATCGAAACCTACCGATTGCATCCCGTGATCCCACGTGATTTCTAGTTTTTCACCTGTTCCAAATAAACATAAATGCTAGTGTAAACATAAATGCTAGTATTTATGCTAATGCATAAATCTGTGGCATAATTGCCACAATACTTGATTCAACTGGCATAATATAGATGTCTCTTTCATATATAACTGTTAGATGTGTTTTGTAAGTTTGCTAGAGATGAGTTACGGCAAAAATCCTGCCCGCTGCTTCATACGCGTCTCCTGGTTGGTCTGTCCGTTCAATATCAGTCCTGAAATACCTTTTTGATGGACGCAACATCAGATCACTGCGTCTGAGGGGGCGCTGCATCTGACGTGAGTGAGGTAACGCCTGGAAGGCACCATTCAGGGCAAAATACACCAGACCAGACCAGAGTTCACTATGGAATTGTAATGAGGTAGTCAATAGCTCTATCTATTAATAAATGGAGTCATGGAGAGTTTAGCCAAGAGAACTCTACCTACTGTACACGAATATCACAAACAGGTGAAGACATTATGACAGGTCATTTATGGAAGTAGATGTCACACGTGAAGAAATTCAATTTCCCTTCATGTTTAGTTAGAGATTGCTTTAGTGCTGAATCAATCTTGACCACATCTTGTTCAGAAAATTGCATCTTGACCACAAAGGAACTGGAACTGACTCAAGAGATAAGTCATTAATTAATGTAGTTGTTCATGCCCTTGAGAAGGATTGGGATCATCAAGATTGTTTTGAATCCACTGAAAAGAATGTACCGTAATTTCCCGACTATTAGCCGCGGCTTATACATAGATTTTGCAAAATTTCTTCCGCTATGAGGTTAAAACGGCGGCAGTTAATATGGTGTTAATATGTTTTTTTTTTGTTTTTTTTTTTACTTGCATAAAACACTGTCCTGCGGCTTATATGCGGTAAATTACTGTATTTTGGTGCATTGTAAAGGCACGTAAGCGAACAGAAAACGAGAGGATAGAAGGAGTCTGGATTCCTCTCTGGGGATGTGAAAAGTCACCTGTGTGCTTGACTACCAGAGATAGAGAGGTCAGTGTAATGTCATGCTGGGGCATCCAAACAAGAGCTGACAGTAACACCCCCCACCCCCCCATTGGTGGGCCATGCTCCCCCAAGCAGAGGCAGGGGGATAGGAGGAGGAGGAGAAAAGGAGAGGAAGAGAAAGGGAGACAGAGCGGAAGAGAGGAGCAAAGAGAAGTCTGGGGAGCCATAAATCAAAGTGTGATTTCGCTCCTCGCGGGCCGACGCGGGGCTTTGATTAATGGCGCCGTGCGTCGGGGGCTGTCGCCGCATCTAATTGGAGGACATCGCTCATCATTAAACCCGGCCGGGGAGAGGCCGCCACCCCAACTCGCCACACCCCCAACCCCCCCACCCGCACGCGTGACACGGCCCACCTGCCACCGCCCCCACGACCCCCACGTCTCCCTTCCGCGCCGCCTGAGCGAGCCTGGGGGGGTCGTAAAAGGTTGGGCGGAGGTCAAATGCTCTGGGTCCTGGCGGGCAGGCAAACAGTAGCACTGTAATATTCACAGCCCAGTGGACAGGCTAGTTTGTGGTGGTCAGGGAGGAACGCGTGCTGTGCACTCCCACACACACACACACACACACACACAGACACAGACACACACATGCACACACACACACACAAAGTGCCTACCTGGGATAGCAAGCAAGCCATTGGACACTGCTGTTTGTTGTCCATTTTTAAATCATTACGCTTTACCACCAGTGGGTCTAAGAGCAATCAGTCTTAGAACACAAACACACACAAAACAAACACACACACACACACACACACACACACACACACACACACACACACACACACACACACAAAATACACACAAAACACCCACACCCCCACACACACACACCTATTTAAGTCATGGATAATTCATAAGAGCACGCTCAGTAAAGACTGTGGGGTTTCTGCCAATATGAGCTCAGTTAGGGAGCTGTTGATTAGCCTACCTGCAGGGTTCACCCACTCCTGCCTGGGACCAGTGCAAAGACTAACTGACTTGGGTCCACCACAGCGGAGGTCTGAGAACTACATGTTTCTATCACAGAGTCCTCTCTGGCTAGCCTGGCTAATAAGCCAACTGTTGACGCCGTCATACAGACTGGAACAATGCAATTGAAACATGTTTCCGTTTGGATATGACGTATTCTCTCACCTGGCTCTCACCGGCTCTCACGCCTCCAACTTCCGCGTTCAGTAGTAACAGATCGCTGGCTAGTTACTACTGAACAGTGTGTGGCAATAAGTCCTCAAGATCATGGATGTTAATGTAGTGTACCGATTTTGTAAAGGTAATTCGAAAGTGTGTGTGTGTGGGGGGGGATAACGAACGCATTCCTATGCTGTTGAACTACAAGCTGCTGAACTACAGGCATACTACATCGCTCTAAACTGTGTGCTGATTGGCTAAACCATAGGTGAACCGAGCTAGGCAGGCTGGGCCAGGCAGGCTGAGCCAGGCTGAGCGGAGGTATGTAGGATGGCGTTGTCAGGCTACTCTCTGGCTCCCCTCCTCCCCCTTTCTCTTCTATTCCACCATCCACCGGTTACCACTCCTGTGAAACCAAGGCCGTTCGCACCGCACTCGGGTCACAAACCAGCCACACGGTCAACTACAGCAAAGCCACGCCATGGGAGTCAAACATTCCAACGACTGAGCTGAAAAGCCCAGGCTTCCACCTAAGCGGTTAGAAGCATTCTTGAAGGCTAGGGTTGTGAGGATGCACACGTACTGCCGTCAGCTAGCCCAAGCTAGTCGGCATCCGTTATATCCGCTCCTCTTTTCCTCCTCTTCTATCCTTTCCTCTCTTCTTTCATTGTTGTTTGTTCCTCTCCTCTCTCCTCCTCCACTCAAGACCCCTCATCTATCACTTCCTTTCTCCTCTTCCTCTCCCCCCACTTCTCCTCTCTTCTCTTCTCTTCTCTTCTCTTCTCTTCTCTTCTTTTCTTTTCTCTTCTCTCTCTTCTTCCACCTCTCTGTATTATTCTTGTAGTTCTTTTGTTCACTCCCTCTTTCTTTCTCTTTTTTTTCCCTTTTGTTTTCCACCTGTATGTGACCAGCACTCCCCCATTGCATTCTTATTTGTTACCTTACCATCAGTCACACACACACACACACACACACACACACACACACACACACGGTCTTTCTCTTTTTCTGCCTACATCACTGTGGTTTTGCACCTGTATGTGACCAGGACTCATTGTATTCTATTTGTTACCTTTCCATTTGTCACACACACACACACACACACACACACACACACACACACACACACACACACACACACACACACACACGCCTCTGTATCTGCCACTTGGCATGGCATCGGACAGCAGTCTCCAATCCACCATCCTTTCCTCCCCTTGCCCCCCGGAGCAGCCCCAGAGAAGGGGGAGCGTCAGAGGGGAGGGAGGGAGATGGAGAGGAGGCGGGAGAAGGAGCAGGAGTGTGTATGCCCATCATTAGCTAGTCTAATGGGCTCCTGTGGCCAGCTGTTTGCCGTCTCCCGGCCGCGGCTCAGGGAACTCTGGGATTGATGGCGTGTCTGTCGCCAGAAGGCTGAGACGCCGGCGAGATGGTGCAGATGATGCATCGGTTGCTTCCTCTGGGAAACACATACTCTCTCTCTCTCTCTCTCTCTTTCTCTCTCTCTCTCTCCCCCATCATTTTTTTTGTTGTTTTCTTTTGCTCATTCTCTCTATCTGTCTTCTGAATAAATGGCTGTGTTTGAGGTGCTGGGGACACATTTTGGCAAAGGAAACTGTAATGTGAGCGTATGAAGACATATTCATAAACTGCCACACTGGCGCAGCACTTCCAAATGATCAGGAACATGAACTTAGCGTTCTGCTTGCGTTCTTAAAGGAATAGTCCACCTCTTTATGAAAATTGGTTATTCACCTCCTAACTCTGAGTTACATGGGTAAAAGCATTTTGGTCTCATTGCTTGTTTTTTCCTAGTATGTCATTACCAATTTTCCCCACTTTTTAGCTTTAGCTTAGCATAGGCGCTGGAATGCAAATTTGCCAGATAGCAATTCTTTGTCAACTTTACTTTCCAGTGTCTATGCTAAGCTAAAGGTAAAATTGTGGTTGCCAGACTAGGACAACGCATGCGCTGACACCAAAATGCTCTTACCCACATACGTAACTCCAGGTAAGGGAGTGAATAACCAATTTTCATAAAGAGGTGGACTATCCCTTTAAAGAGTAACTGGGATAACTCCTGTGCACTCAGATGAATTAGCCTGCTTTTTGTCTGTGCCTAATGTGATAGCGGCCTTCAGATCTCGATCTGCTCCGCTGGCCAATCTAATGCTTCCTCTATTAGTGATTTCTCAGGGAATAAATCAGAGAGAGATTAAAGTCAAGTCTGAGTCTTAATGCTCCGTGTTCATTTGGTCACACACAAGGGGATACAGTCCATGTAGTACATGCAGGGTTTCCCATACATACACCAATGTGTGGTGGTGCAGAACCACAGAATCAACTCCAAGCACCACAGATTAACATTGAGCTCAATAACTTCAAGTGCTTCTTGTAGCTTTAATATTGTCTCAGCAGGTGACTCTGAAGAACAAAAGATAAGCCTACAGGTGTACATTTAATATGGCAGCTCACGAAGTGTGGGTTTGAATGCTGCCTGTTGCACACACTTTACAAATACCCCGACGGCCAACTTAATTCTCTCACCGGTGCTAGACCCCCACCCCACACACACACACATACACATACACACAATGCACACTTTTGAGATGGGATGACCAACCCCCACCCCAACACCCACACACACACGCACACACACACACACACACACACATACACACATCACACAATGCACACTTTTGAGATGGGATGACCAACCCCCACCCCAACGACGCCACAACCCACACGCACACACACACACACACACACACACACACACACACACACACACACACACACACACACACACACACACACACACACACACACTTTTGAGATGGGACGTCCTATAGGTTCAGCCCTTCCTACTCTCCAAAATCATTCCACAGTGCAACACTGCCTGAGACTGGAGAATCTGCTACATTCCGAGGCTTCTTATTGTCATGGATACCAGCATCATAATATCCTTATAATGTGTGGAGTTAATGGTTGCAGCCGGATTGATTGTGTCAAACACATGATAATTTCACCTGACAAACAAAAAAAAATAGTTTGGCTAGGAAGAAGGCGTGAATTGTAAGGCGATAGCATCCTGTGTGATGGACTTGGTAATTAGGTCAGCCGACCTAAAGTGTGTTATCCTCTCGAAGCAGACACTGCTGGGTTGTTCAGCGCAGCTTTTGTTACTGGCGTCTGCTTAGCTGTTCAGCTGAAACTGCAAAATGATTTAATCTGAGGCGGCCGGAGGGAATTTCACCACGGGAGTGGAGTTGTGTGGAACACTTATCGTCCAGCACAATCTTCCACCGCGTTTGCAGTCTCAATAGAACAGTGTTTTTTTTTTTTTGTTGTTTTTTTTTTCTGGCAAGGTTTGCTGATTAGGCACCGCCAGTAGGACCAGTTGAAATCTGGACCCACTAAAAGAAAAATGCAACATTATGGGAGCGGTTGAATTACTGCCATTATCAGATAAACCCAGAAGTGTTTTCTGAATTCACTGAATTTCTGAGTTTTGGAGTAGTTCTTACAAAGTAATTGTTACGCCGCCCCTGCTCAAAAAAATAAACTAAAATCCACCATTAAACTACTTATAGCCTTGATGTACCCTAGCAAATGTTGGCAAATGGTTTCGCTATGCAGGTGTATCTGGAAACGAGCCATAGGACCCCATTAGTTGTTCTCCCAAATTTGGTCTGACCAATCATATCTTCTATCCTTGTAGAGAGTCATCTAGATGTGCCTTTTGCTGATTCAGACCCTTGGTTTGAGCACAGTCTATTGGTCGTAACCAGACTACACTTTATGATTGTTATAGTCTGCCCTGTCAGGCTATACTATTTATTATTGAATCACATTCTGAACATATATCAAACATGTAGTTTAAAAGAAAACCATTGAGTCCGCACCTTGGACTGAAAACGGTCTATCGGTCGTAGCCAGACTGCACATTATGATGTGCCATATTATTTATTGAATCACATATTGAACATATATCAAACATACAACCATTTGAATTGAATTGAACACTTATCAAACATACAACCATTGAATCTCATATTGAGCACATATCAAACATGTAACCGTTGAATTCTATATTGAACACTTCTTAAACATGTGACCATTGAACCACATATTGAACACATATCAAGCATGTTGTTGTTTGGGCAGAGTCATGTTTTGTTTGAAACTGTAATTATGTGAGCATAAAGACATATTATTCATAAACATTTGATCCTAATTGCATGTTTTTGTTTGGAACATGCATTTTATCTTAATTGCGTTTGGTACAGAGTTGTTTGGTCAGCAGGAACAGTCTCACATGTTCACTAGCCCACCAGAAGAGGCACCGCATCCCCCCCACATCCGCCCCACATCCACGCTGCATACGCCCCACATCCGCACCGCATCCACCCCACATCTGCCTGAGACAGGAAACAAAAAGCACACCGTGCCTCGGTGCGACTAAATGAGCGTTTGTACATGTTTGCTGACTAAAACAGCAAGGGACATTAGGGTCAGGAAGGCCATGTGTTTGGAGACCATAAACAGGCAGAAGAAATAAAAGCCTCATAATTAATTTCGCATCCAGAATAGCCGATGTACAGGCCCCAGGAAAACACTGTGTTTACCTTCTTATTTTGATGTCGCCCTAATTTAATTGTGATGGTTTTCCGTGCAGACTAAATGTCTAGTGACATCCTGTATTTACCGCCCTTGTTTTGAATGAATAATTGGTTGAATGTTTATTTTTTTTTGCATTCTCCCTCTCAACCCATGTTCTTGTAATTGCCGGCGCCGTGGCATACATATGCAAATAAACAATCCCAAAAGGACACCAAATAGGCTGAATGAACACAAAATGATTCACAGCAATTAGAGGAAAGCAGATTCTTAGACCTCGGCAATGATTATCTCAGCTCAATCTGTAACAATAAATGTCTCTGTAGCGCTGTGTCTTGAGTAAACTAGTGATTAACACCCAAGGCCTTTATTTGATTAGTTAATATAAATAAGCATAATGCTGATATACTTATATATCATACTATACATATGTTGTGATTGACACATTAAAAAGGTATTGCACCATTTGATTCCAATGAAATTAATCAGTTAATATATCAGTAAATAAGGATAATGCTTATATACTTGTATATTGACCTATGTCTTGATTCAAACATTAAAAAGACATTGCACCATTCTATAGAAATTAAATTGATTAGTTAATATAAACAAGCATAATACTATAACATATATGGTTTGATTGACATATGGAATAGGTATTGCATCATTTGATGGAAATGAAATTGCCAGAGCAGTAACTTGATGCTTAAGCATCAAATTCTTTTCCAGTGGCAGCCTTGCTCAAGAGGGCTTTTTCATGTCATCACAATGCTTTAACGATGCCATTTTAACTCACTTATTGTATTCTTGGAAATGGGACAGAAAGCTGGAAAAAAAAGTCGTCCCAAATCTCTCTCAAAGGATCAGACAAAGTAACTACTACCCATTTACCCCCACTTTTACCACTATATCCCTCCGACCTTGAGGTAACAGCCTCTGTGGATCACATAGCCCTATGAGGAATTAGTAATGAACAAAGTCAAAAAAGTAAAAAGAAAAGTAAGAAAAAGGGAAAAAAAAGTTAAAAGTAAAGCAAATCTCTCTCCAAAAAAAAATTGAAGCACAAAATCACCTGCTCCCAGCCATGACAACCCAGAAATGGAGACGGTTACTTAACCCATACAAGAGTGTTTGTATTTATCCAATTCTTTCCAGATGGTTCTGTCCGCCCCAGTTTGTATATCTCTTGCATGTTGTGAAACAATAAAGCAGTTTGATTCAAATACATGTAAATGGACAACTCCACCAACCCCTAACCACTCTAACAAACTCTCCCTTTAAATAAGAGCAATCTATTCTCAACACTGCAAAACTTAATTCACCAACTGCTCCGCTAGCAGATTCTTCTGCCTCTTGTTTTTTTTTTTTTTATCTTTGGACAGCAGAGCGAACACATTGAAAATAAAATCAAAGGCTCAATGTGTGTGTGTGCGTGCGATTGTGTGTGTGTGTGCGTGTGTGTGTGTGTGTGTGTGTGTGTGTGTGTGTGTGTGTGAGTAAGAGAGAAAGAGAAAGCCGGGGTCAGTGGCTTTGTATTTACGGCATGTGTGCTTCCTGCCGCCTGCATTATCTTTGGCCGTGGCCGGCCTGTGAAGTAGCGTTTAAAAGCATCTCCCAAGCGCTGGGTCTGCCTGCACAAGCAAACGAGCGTGTGTGTGTGTGTGTGTGTGTGTGTGTGTGTGTGTGTGAGTGAGGGAGTGAGTGAGGGAGGGAGCGGCTGGCCGGCCAGCCAGCAGGAGAGATAGGCATGCTGTTATTGAAGACGGCTGATAAAAGCACATTTAAATCAATCCAAAATCCCAAACACTCGCTTTAGTGTCTATGTCCAATGCTGCCATGCCTGTGTGTGTGTGTGTGTGTGTGTGTGTGTGTGTGTGTGTGTGTGTGTGTGTGTGTGTGAGTGTGTGTAGTGGTGTTGTTTCTCCCCCTCCCTCTGTTTTTCCTCCTGTCATCCCTTTCTTTTACTCGTTTACTGCACAGTCTATCCCTCTTCCTATCTGTCCGTCCCTCTCTCTCTCCCCCCCACCCCTCTGTCTGTCTTATTTAGCCCCTATTACTCCCCCTACTCTGTCCTGGACACACTGGACACATTATGCCCTCTGCTGCCCAAGATTGGGAAGATAATTCTGCTCGGGGCTGCCTCAGCGATCACAACACCCCATATGACTGTGTGTATGGACACACACACACACACACACACACACACACACACACACACACACACTCACACAAACATGCACACACATACATGCACACACAGGCAAGCACACACACACAGAGATGCACAAACACATACACAAGCATACAAATATACAAGCAAACACACATGCACAAACACACACAAATACACCGAACAAAACAAACACACACACACGCACACATATACACATGAAATGCACAAACACACACAAATTTACAAGCACACAAACACACAGATACACAAACACACGCACACAGAGAGAGAGAGAGAGGGAGAGAGAGAGAGAGAGATGCACAAACACACACAGAAAGAGAGAGAGAGAGAGAGAGAAATGCCAATGCAAACACACACGTGAGAAGCATGACAGGAATTTATTTACTGCTCGATAACCACATGTGTGCTTGTTCAAGGTCATTCATTCCCCACGAATACGTTATTTTATTTATATTTCATTAGCTTTTTTTCATCCGCTGTTTGGATACAAGACGTCTGCCAAAAGCATCAGAATAAATGCATAAATGATAGCCCAAACCAGAAACACAGAGGTGGTACAAAAAAAAAATAGAAAAATAAAAAAAAGTCCAGAAAGCATCTATCTAGGGCCAAACACACCATCCTGAACCTTTTTGTCATTGTGTAAGGCCTGTATCCAGCTAATGATATATCATTTGTCGTAGTCACTCTGCTGTGACCTTCCCCAAGGGCCACACACACACACACACACACACACACACACACACACACACACACACACACACACACACACACACACACACACACACACACACACACACACACACACACTCCAAGGGCCTGTGAGTGTTCCTAGGCACTAGCTCCATGTGTGTGCTGCAGAGATGGCTGGCTGGCCTCTGGCTCTGGTTGCACCCCTCTAGAGAGGCCTCTTTAGAGCAGAGCAGAGCAGACCTGACCAGTCTACCGGACCAGCAGCCTCCTGGCTTACACAAGACAAATATAGTCCCCCCACAGAGACTTGGGAGGCACACCAGACCTGACCAGTCTACCTGACCAGCCTCCTGACCTACAGAAGACAAATATACTAACTAATGTAAAATCCCCACACCCAACCAGAGAGACTTGATGGGCCCTTTCAGACCTGACCAGTCTACCTGACCAGCCTCCTGGCCTATAAATGACAAATACTAACTAATGTAAAATCCCCTCACCCTACCAGAGAGACTTGATGGACCCTTTCAGAGCTGACTAGTCTACCTGACAACTAGCCTACAATGGCTTGGCCTGTGAATGACAAATATACTAACTTACCCTTCAGACTTGACCAGTCTGCCTGAGCAGCCTTCTGGCCTACAGTACAGAAGACAAATATAGTAACTACTGTATCTGAAGGTCTCTCAAGTTGTATTCAGTATCAGATACATTTGACAGGGATTGCATTTGTTTACATAAAATAGTAATAGTATTTAGTATTTAGAGACGTTAGCATTTGTTGGAAGTATGGGGTCATTGTTCTGTAGTCATCACTGGTGACTGCATAAAACACATTGATTAAACAATACAAGGACAGCACACACTTTCATACACTGACACAAAACAATGTGCAGCCAACACACACCGTCATACACTTATACAAACACCATATAATTACAGAACAAGCTGTAAACATCATGACTTAGCTGTATTTTGAGTTGCATGTAGTTGCGCATCCACCACACACACACACACACACACACACACACACACACATACACACACACACATAGACACAAGCCAGCAGGGTGTGACAGATGTCTGCGAGTCGTCCGAACTCTGTAACAGGGGGATTGGTAAGGTGGGCTTGAAAGAGTCTTCAAAATGTCATTTTTGGCCCCACAACCTTTAATTAAGCCTTGGAAATGGGGAGATAAAATGAACAAATTGGGTAATGAATCGAGCCAAACAGGTGGTGTATGGCTGAAGAAAATGAACCAATCAGTCTTGCCCGTGTGGATGGGGAACGCTAATTAGAAGCTGCCTTGGTTAATTATGATTGGGGCTCTTGTGGAGGGAGGGAGGGGAAAAAAAGAGCCGCGGTGGAATGACTGTCAGCGCCCAGAAATAAACAAATGAAAAGAACCATCCACCAAATCCCTGCCGCGCCCAGTGCACACACACACACACACACACACACACACACATACACACACACACAGACACTGAAACAGACACATTCACATACTCACCAGTCACCTTCAACAGTACTGGTGAACAGAGCGACCTCAGCCAATCAGATTTGTCAACACTGCAATGCCTAACTGTGGTGATTCCACTCTGAAAACTGAAAACTATTCTAGCTTCTAAATATATAATGATGGCAAAGGTCAGTTAGAAATTAGGCCAAATATTATCATTGTATAAAAGTGTACTAGCAATGTAATATTGTGGCAGAGAGCTTTGAAATGTGTGTGTGTCCCTAAAAAAAACAGTACATTTGAAAGAATGATTGCCTAGACTCAGACTGTTAGGCTATGGTTCGTAGCTGCAGTCTGTATGTACCTCCAGCTGCTAGGAGCATCGTTCAGCGCGGAGAAGTTGTCTGACAAGATTCGAATTAAGATGTTTGGCAGCAGTGCAGTTGTATACTCATGTTATGTTATTGTGTAATGTCGCAATGTCTTCTTTAAATTTTGCTCAAATTGTCAAAATTGTGAAAAATCAAAAAGTGT
>JAODXP020000013.1:9321824-9326824 GCA_027497455.2 Sardinella longiceps
CAGCCAGAGAGGCTGAGTACTGTAGGTGCCTGCAGACAGGGAGGTGGGCGTGGGGTTATAGCCACCGCTAGCGCTAAGCTCGCGCAGTTCTGCTAACGCTAGCACAGAGAAAGAGGAGGAGGAGGAAGAGGAGGAGGTGGAGGAAGGGTCACGAGTTGCTAGTACTGCTTAATGGGCCTGGCTGCACAAACACACAGGTCTTGACCTTCTTCTCGCAGGAGGTCAAGAAAGTCTTAAGTAGTTTTTTGACGAGGCGAGGGCTGAAACGACGCACCAGAAGCCACGGAGGACGAGCCAGCCCAGCGGCAGCCTCAATTAACACTGGCCAGACCGGTGGGATAGAGAGAGAGCACAGACAGAGAGAGGGAGGGAGCGAGTGAGCGAAGGAGAAGGATAAGGGGGAGGAGGAGGAGAAGAAGGACCAGACACTCATGCTCAGCTTGATAAGTAGATGGTAACTATGGATGGATGGACGCTGTTACGTAAGCTGGGTGTCCTCGGCTGAGTTGAGTGTGTGGGGCGAGCTCTTTAAATCACATGTCTCAGCGCCAGAGGGGGAAAAAATGTGCATTTTAATGCATTATATATCACCTCTGCATTACCCTGCCAAGGAAGAGGTCTAATTTATTATTATATACCCGTATGCAGATAAACCTAGTTCTTGTATTTCTATTTTCATCACTTTGGTATTTTTCAATGCCGCTCTATCTAAGTTGATGTATTTCTATATAGAATCCATTCTTGTATTTATTTAGACCCAGCTCCAGCCCCACTGGCAGACTTTAATCAGCACTTTTGGGGCCGGCACAAAGGTATTATATGGGAGGCCAAGCAAAACCTCCGTGGCGCTTGGAGCTTTTCAGACGGGCACTGCTAGCATCCCAAGGGACAAAGTTCAATGGCATATTTAATCACGCCGCACTTGCGAGTGTTTTCATTTATGCTGCCCCCCTCCTAGCTCCCCAGCCCCCTGACCGGGCCACTAAAAGCTCTCTCTGTGTTTGTGTGTGTGTGTGTGTGTGTGTGTGTGTGTGTGTGTGTACGTGTGTGTGTGTGTGTGTGTACTGTGTGTGTGTGTGTGTGTGTGTGTGTGTGTGTGTGTGTGTGTGTGTGTGTGTGTGTGTGTGTGTGTGTGTGTGTGAGAACGAGAATGTTTGTGTATGTGAGAGAGAGAGAGACAGAGAGAGTGTTCGTGTGTGTGTGCGTGTGTGTGTGTGGCACAGCTGGTGGCTTTGCAGCCCTGGGTTTGATAAGCCTGATTATAAGAACGGGGAGCGTTCAAGCGCGCGCCACGCAGCCGGTCTGCAGGAGGCCAGGGGCCTGTTAAATAGCATCAGCGGGTGCAGCTAGCTCCGGCTCCTCCACTCCCACCACCACCACCACTACCACCATCGTTGGCCCAGCGCCAGGACACTGTTTATGGGCACGGGGAGGGAACCCGGCAGGGGTGTAAGCCGCCCCCCTGCCAGTGCCAGCCTCTCGAACAAATCAGACCCCGGTGGTGCCACTCTCAATGCCAACGTGCTGCTGAGGCCACCGGGCATCATGTGGGCATGCAACTGATTGGCAGGGAGTTTGGAAAAGGCCAACCCGCTAACCTCCACCAAAACATGTCCTTGAGAAAGACTTGCAGAGAGAGAGAGAGAGAGAGAGAGAGAGAGAGAGAGAGAGAGTTAAAAGTAACATGGTTGTGTGTGTTCTGTGTGATGCAAGTGCTCTTGTATGCCCAAAACAAAGTTCTCTGCAAAGAGACGAATAAAGATCAACTTAACTCAACAACTTAACTGAGTTTCAGAGAGAAAGAGAGCTAGAGAGACAGACAGGGACAGAGAGGGGGGGGAGTTAGAGAAAGTGGGAGTAAGAGTCACAGATAGAGGCAGAAAGACAGACAGAGAGAGAAAGAGAGGGAGAAGAGAGAGAGAGAGAGAGAAAGAGAGAGAGGGAGAAACAGAGGGAGAGAAAGAATGAGTGAGGGGGGGGGGGGGACTCCAGCAAAATGTCTGAGGATTTATTTTGTTCCCATTGGAAGAGACTGAGCGTTGCTTTGGCAACCTTACCAGCCTAGCAGGCAGGCATTTGGATGGGCTAATTGATATGGTCATGCCCCTTAAAAGGCCCAGGTAATCTTCAGTGTGCACGGCCGCTTTTGGTGGCTCATACTCAATTACTTTCAGAGAGAGAGAGAGAAAGAGAGAAGGAAAGAGAGAGAGAGAGAGGGGGATGGAGGCACTCCAACAGGACTGAAATACCTCGGCCCAGGCAACAACACATCTAAGCCTGCCTGTTTGGAGAATTTACAGCCGTGAAGCAGGGTTTCCGGCACATCAAGTGCCTTGTCCACAACTTCACGGACCATCTAAAGGATGGAAATGATGCTTTGGCTATTTTATGGGTCTTGGCACAGAGGAATGGCCATTTAAGTGACAGACAAGCCATAAAAAAGCAAGGCATAGTTCCTATGTAATACTCTCTCTCTCTCTCTCTCTCTCTCTCTCTCTCTCTCTCTCTCTCTCTCTCTCTCTCTCTCTCTCTCTCTCTCTCTCTCTCTCAGCCTTGTGAGAGCAGAAAAATCAAGGTCCCAAATCGTCTTAAGATCATGTTCTGCTGTCTTGTACAAAGTAATATGCTTCCTCTGAAGTCTCATGTACATGTGTAAGATCGGTGTGGCGTTAAGCGTATAACAGCGCTCCCTGTCACAGGCGATAATAGTATTTGCTGGTAGTGTTTGTTGTCGGGGCTGGCTCGGAACGAGTGGGGACGTGGAGCAGAACCTTCTGTGTTTTTCCATTCCAGCGTACCGCACTGCAACACACTGCAGCCGTGTCCAGTCGGCAGGAGCCAGCTCGCTCTTTTCAGGACCTATCTCCCCCCTGTCATGTTCGCTGTCAGGGCCGACACAGACACAGTCGTGAGAGTCGCGCTAAGAACTTTTTTTTTTTTTTTTTTTTTGAAATGTGACACGACATAAATGTGTGTCATGTTTCACAATGAATTCACAACAATGGACTTGTTTCTCTCTCTCTCTCTCTCTCTCTCTCTCTCTCTCTCTCTCTCTCTCTCTCTCTGTTGAAATCATCCAAGGAAGGACAAGAGAGGGTAAGATAGAGAGAGGGGGAGAGAGAAAGAGTGTAAGAGAGAGGGGGAGAGAGCGAGAGAGGCAGAAGAGGAGAGAGAAAGAAAGAATTGACAGAGACACTTTAATAATAGAAGCCATTTAGAGTGAAAAGCATTTTCGTTTTTCGTTTTTTTTTGTTTTTTTTTTACTTTTTTTGTCATTGTGTTCCTTTCAGAGGCTAAATGAGGCAGCAGCGTGTGCGTCCTGGTTTGATTCGTCTGCCAGGGTCCCCGTGTCCGTTTATTGAGATTGAGAGCGTTCCCTGGGCTCCGTAATGAACCATTTTATGATTCATTATCCTGCCGCATGCTCCCGCTGCCAAGCCGCCAAACTTTCTAATTAGCCCGGGTCAAACAGCCGCGCGGCATTCGGCTAATTACTGACGCTGGTATTATGGGATGCCAATCGGCGGTGGAGAGGGGCTCCGACGCCGGCCACTCGAAGTGAAGCAGCGGCGGGCCAAGACCCCTCTCCCAGAGGTGAAGAGCTGGTGCTACTGAGGGTGGAGGGGGTAGATGGACGGATGGGTGGAGGGGGGTTGGGGGGGGGGTGATGTTTCTGATTGGATGGGCTTGGGAGGGGGGAGGTGGGGGGGGGTAGTGGGGCAGTCATCTCGTCGACTGATGATGATGCATAAATAGATTGAATTTTCTGTTGCTGTTTTTTTTTTTTATTACTGTGGAGAACAGTGGTGGTCAGAGTGAGCGTTCATACACACACACACACACACACACACACACACAGGTAGGGCTCACACACACTAGACAGGAGGCAAGAGAGAGGGGGAAAAGATAGAGACAGACAGAGAGCTAGAGAGAGAGAGAGAGAGAGAGAGAGGCAGACAGACAGACAGAGAGCTGGAGAAACAGACAGACAGACAGAGAGGGAGAGAGAGACAGACAGACAGACAGACAGACAGTGAGAGAGTGAGAGAGACTGACCCCTGGTGGTGTGGGGGAGTTGTGCTAAACTGCTGACAAAGGGGCCCCTAGTCTGACTAGCTGAGGGCTGACTTGGCTTGGCAGAGAGTAGAGGACACTACAGGGAGGGAGATGAGAGCCAAAGATCATGCAGTACTGACCAAGATAGAGCAATGTAATACAGTTCAATGGATTTGGCAGGAGGGGGAACACTCAAATTTTGTGGCACAAAGAAAAATGTGGTGATACTCTTAATTTATCTGAGGTGCCGGTACTGCGTTCCCCCACGTTCCGCCCCATTTTAACTCCTGAACATATGAGAGCTCGACTTGGGTCTGCACAAAAGGGAGATTTTTCCCCCTCCTTCCCCCTGAAAATAGAACATGGAACAAACAAACAAACAAACATTTGGACCTCTTGTTCAGTTTTGACCCTCTCTGGTGAGAGCAGAGCAGTGGGGGAGGCAGAGACTGCATGGGGACTAATCTGGCCTTGGCTCTGGCTCTGGCTCTGTCTGCTTACTTGTGTGGAAGTGAGGTGGGCGATGGTTTAGGTTGTCACTGCTGAGCCTATGGGTGTCTTCTGTATATAGATGCATGTGGGTTTGACTTGGACTTGGGTCTGTTGTTTGGGCTTCTGTGGGGATACTGTATACTTGCTTGTGTGATTATCAGAGAGAGAGAGAGAGAGAGAGTATGTGTGTGTGTGTGTGTGTGTGTGTGTGTGTGTGTGTGTGTGTGAGAGAGAGAGAGAGAGAGAGAGAGTGTGTGTGTGTGTGTGTGTGTGTGTGTGTGTGTGTGTGTGTGTGTGTGATGTAGAGAGAGAGAGAGTGTGTGTGTGTGTGTGTGTGTGTGTGTGTGTGTGTGTGTGTGTGTGTGTGTGTGTGTGTTTATGTTCATTTCTGGAGCTCGCAGAGCTGTATTGATTTCTGGAGACGAGTCTGCCATGCGCTGTAGCCTTTAGTC
>JAODXP020000013.1:9334324-9336824 GCA_027497455.2 Sardinella longiceps
TGTGTGTGTGTGTGTGTGTGTGTGTGTGTGTGTGTGTAAAGTGGCATTTTTCTGCATGCTGGATATGCAGACAATTTATGGTTGTCCATAAATTAAATTGCCTGTGTGTGTTTCTTAATAGAAATCCATTTTTATTTAAACCGTGTGTGTAATGCTTTACTTAACCACTGTGACAGGTCGTCATAGATGGTGCTGGACATTTGTGTGTGTGTGTGTGTGTGTGTGTGTGTGTGTGTGTGTGTGTGTGTGTGTGTGTGTGTGTGTGTGTGTGAATAGAGGGAGAGAGAGAGAGGGTCTGTATGTGAGTGTGTATGTGTGTATTTGCATACATATTTGTGTGTGTGTGTGTGTGTGTGTGTGTGTGTGTGTGTGTGTGTGTGTGTGTGTGTAGGTGGTAGTTAATTGAAACTTGGGGGAGAAACGGATGATGAGGGGTTTATTTGCTGAGCTGGTGGTGTTAGTGACAAGGGGCAAGCAGTGTGTGTGGATGGCATTTGCGTGTGTGTGTGTGTGTGTGTGTGTGTGTGTGTGTGTGTGCGTCTCGGGGGGATGAGAGGTTGTGCTCTGTCCCAGCCCTGCTTATCTACTCCTCCCGTAAGGTAATTACATCAGAGCTGGCCACAAACTTCCCCGGCTCAGCACACACACACACTAATCATAATCATCCGTGTGTGTGTGTGTGTGTGTTCCCCAGCTCAGCACTGCTCACCCTCCCTCCCATTAATCGCCCACATTACACCTCTTAGAAGCTCCATGTGTGTGTGTGTGTGTGTGTGTGTGTGTGTGTGTGTGTGTGTGTGTGTGTGTGTGTGTGTGTGTGTGTAATGCCGCTGAATAATAACTGCTTTCCTCACTGAAAGAAAGTGTGAGCTTGTGGATTAAATGAGGAGGAGGGTTGATGAGGGGAAAGAGTGAGAGAGAGAGAGAGAGAGAGAGAGAGAGAGAGAGAGAGAGAGAGAGAGAGAGGATACCTATCGTTCCCATCTAAATGTGCCGACAGGAGAGATACGGTTTAAGGGTGACCTTTTGGCAAGCACACACACACACACACGCACACACACATACACACACACACACACACACACACACGTGCACATCAAATGCTGTTCCACGTTGACTGGAAGCAAACACACACATAAAAACAGAGGATGGATGTCATCTACTCCCGTATTTAAGCAGGCAGATGATGTTTTATTCACGCCTCCTGCAGGAGCGAGTAGCTCTATCTCTCTGCCATATCAGTGACGTGCGCAGCAATGAGGTGATCTTCAGGTGTGTGTGGTCCGATCCCACACACACACACACACACACACACACACACACCGTGCCCCTCCCTACCCGCTGGTGCTCTGTGTTTGTCGCCCGGTGACCTCAGCCAAGGTCAGATAGCGCCGACTGTAGCGCCGCTGCCTCTGCTATTCCGAGGCCCCACGCAGATTACGCCACCGCTGTCTCCAGAAGGTGGTAGCTCCTTCTGTGTGTGTGTGTGTGTGTGTGTGTGTGTGTGTGTGTGTGTGTGTGTGTGTGTGTGTCTTCTGAAGGTGGTCGGCGCGCTGCCTGCCTACATTTCCATTTTGATGTCTTTCAGAGGCGAAGAACCACAGAGCTCGCCACATGAGTAATCGCTCACACGGGTCGCTCTCTCGCTCTCTCTCTCTCCCCCTTTCTCTCTTTTTGCTATTTTCTCTCTCCTCTACCTCTCTCTTTTACCACTATCTCTGTCTCTCCCACTCTCTCGCTCTCTCGATTCTTCCTTTCTCTGTTTTCTTTCTCTTACACTGTGTGTCTTTTTTCTCAAACCCTCTCTCTCTCTCTCTCTCTCTCTCTCTCTCTCTCTCTCTCTCTCTCTCTCTCTCTCTCTCTACCACAGACTAGTAATGAAAATGTGTTTTCCTAAACTCACTGTCATGGCTAAAATGACTAAAAGCTGCACCCAGGACAGAAAGAATCACACTGCCGCCGGCTCACACACACCAACCGCCCCAACTGTCAATTAAGCTCCCAATTCCAACGAAAAAAATAAAATAAAATAAAAAAAAAAACAGACCCTGAAACGTTTCTCTCCGGCGCGCTGCGATTCGCCGCTCACACCGCGGCTGCCACTTCCTAACAGCACAATCAAGTGCAGACGCAAAGCGAGGCAGACAGCGGCAGACTCCATCGGCAGACTTCAGTAGCGCCGCCAAAACTCATACGACAAGTACTGCTTCTCCCAAAGCTACCATAACGCTGTGAGTGCTCCTGTCAAAACTGCACGCTGGTTTAGGGGAGAAAACAGAAAAAAAAGAAAGGAAAATATATTACCAGAACAAAGATGTCACAACAGTCACGCAACATGTGAGATGGAGTATTTAAACAGCAGGTGACAGAGAAGCATTGAAAACATGTTATTGCTTACACTCTGTGGTATTGTGTGTGGCTTGACAGGCTACAAAATGCAAAATGACTTTTTTTTGTGTGTGTGCTATATCTTCACATTTCATCAAAACTTCAAGGTGTT
>JAODXP020000013.1:9349324-9366824 GCA_027497455.2 Sardinella longiceps
CACACACACACACACACACACACACACACACAGAGAGAGAGAGAGAGAGAGAGAGAGAGAGAGACCATGAGGCAGAGAGGATGTAGTAAAATGTAATGTAGTACTAATCCTCCCTTGAGAGAGAATGTGTGTGTGTGTGTGTGTGTGTGCGTGCGTGCGTGCGTGCGTGCGTGCTGCGTGTGTGTGTGTGTGTGTCTGTCTGTGTGTGTGTCTGTGTGAAGCTCACAGGCAGAGGGTCAGAGAGTGTGAAGGCAATCTTCACCAGTGCATCACCTCCTCTCAATGTTAATGTATTGATTTTTACTGCGTTGAAACATGATAAAAGCACTTCATGAATTCCAATGTTTTACAGCCACATCTGTGTGTGTGTGTGTGTGTGTGTGTGTGTGTGTGTGTGTGTGTGTGTGTGTGGGAGAGAGAGAGAGAGAGAGAGAGAGAGAGAGAGAGAGAGAAAGCGAGAGAGCAATACAATTATTGGATAGTAGGACCGTTGAACAGTGTCATTGGTTATTCGAGGAATGCTCTTCTCCGTAAATGTGTTTTTCCTCTCAGTCTTTTTCTTTCTTTCTTTCTTCCTGGCATGAGTGTCTTTTCATTTTCTTTCATAAGGTCTGATTTGCTGTGAAATGTTTTCTTGACTTCTGGGATTGGTATTTGACGCTTCATAATTCTGGGGGGGTTTCTCCTCCACATATATTTTCAGGCATCTGAATAGAATATTATGCATATACCGATGCACACACACACACACACACACACACACACACACACACACACACACACACACACACACACACACACACACACACACACACACACACACACACACACACACACACACACACACACACACACACACACACACACACACACACACTCACACACACACACACACACACACACACACACACACATACTCAAAACCAAAGTTGAAGCATGCCTGTTTGTTAGCTTGACAGCACAAAATATAAGCTTCTTAGACTGTTTGTCTGTCAGACTGTTAAGAGCAGCAGGGCAGGCCATGTTGTCACTGACTCCAGGCCAGTTCTATTGGAGAAGAGCTAGTATGCTAAATATGCTAAAGATTTCATGGGCTTTTTTTAGCAAAGAAAAAAAAGACATTCCAACAGGTGGTATAAGATATAAGACAATGAAGACACTCCCCTTTCTCATTCTGTCTGTGTGTGTGTGTGTGTGTGTGTGTGTGTGTGTGTGTGTGTGTGTGTGTGTGAGTGTGCGCACGCGCATTTTGTGTCACTATATGTATGGTATAAGTGTTTGTGTATGTCTGCATATGGTGTGTGAGCATGTGACTGTGTGTGTGTGTGTGTGTGAGTGAGAGCAAAAGACAGAGAGAGAGTGTGCGCGCGTGTATGTATGTGTGTGAGTGCACATGTGTGTATGTGTATGTGTATGTCTGCGTCTGAGTGTGTGTGTGTGTGTGTGTGTGTGTGTGTGTGTGTGTGTGTGTGTGTGTGTAAACAGAAGCAGATGCCGAGGGGGAGTCCTGAGAGACTGGCTGGTGGATTAGGCAGGAGGCTGTGCCTGATGCCCGGCTGAACACAGTTTCCATCGCCCGCGTCCTGACAGCTTGCTGTCTCCCTGCGAGGCTCGTGTGGGCTCTGTGTGTGCTGTCGTGTGTGTGTGTGTGTGTGTGTGTGTGTGTGTGTGTGTGTGTGTGTGTGTGTGTGTGTGTGTGTGTGTGTGTGTGTGTGTGTGTGTTTTGTTGTGCTTGTTTCCACTGGCTCTGGTGTTTCAGTTTTGGGGGTTTTCTGGAGCTGCTGAATGATGGCTCGTCACTCTCCCAGCCCCTGTGTATTGTTGAAGAGGTGTGTGTGTGTGTGTGTGTGTGTGTGTGTGTGTGTGTGCGCGTGCGTGTGTGTGTGTCGGTGGGGCTTCCAGGTCTGGGTAAATGTTTGCGTCGGCCGTCCTCACACATCTGATGAGGCCTGCTGTTTGCTCCTAGTGGAGGAACAGAATGACAGACTGAAACACAACACAACACAACACAACACAACACAACACAACACAATGCCAAGCAACACAATACAATACAACACAACACAACACATCACCACAACACAACACACCATCAGGCAACACAACACAACATAACACCACTCTGCCAGGAAGCACAATGCAATACAACACAACACCATACCACAGCACACCACACCACCAGGCAACACAAAACAGCACAACATAACGGCAGGTAACACAACACAATACAACACAACCCATCACCGCAACACAACACAACACAACAACACAACACAACACAAGGTAACACAACACAATACAGCACAACCCATCTGCGCCACACAACACAACCCAACACACCAGGCAACACATTACAACACACCATATACCACAGCGCACCACACCACCAGGGAACAAGCCACCACAACACAAGACAACACAACACACCGCAAGGTGGCAACACAACAAAGTAGAGCTCAGCACAGCTCAACACAACACACAACACTGCTCAGCACAGCACACGCACATGATGAGGCTTTTATTTATGTGTATGTGTGTGTGTGTGTGTGTGTGTGTGTGTGTGTGTGTGTGTGTGTGTGTGTGTGTGTGTGTGTGCATCTGTGTGTGTCTGTGTGCATGTGTACGTGTGTTTCTGTGAATGTGTGGGCAACAGATGTTAGTTTGACTGATACTGTACACAGCCAGCAGCAGAAAGAGTGGGGGATAGAGGGAGGAAAGACTGGAGAGAGAGAGAGAGAGAGAGAGAGAGAGAGAGAGAGAGAGAGAGAGAGAGAGAGAGAGAGAGAGAGTGTATGTTTGTTTGACCCGAATCTCTGTTTGCATAACGCCACAGATGTTGATCTAACTAACAGTCTGCCATAAGCGGCATTTACCTGTGTTGGGAGGAGACCACGTGTGTGTGTGTGTGTGTGTGTGTGTGTGTGTGTGTGTGTGTGTGTGTGTGTGTGTGTGTATGTGTATGTGCATGTGTATGTGTGTGTGTGTGTTTGTAAGTGTGTGTGTCAATATGCCTAAAAGCAATGATTCGAGATATAGAGATAGCATCATTCATACATCTGAAACAACGGAAGTTACGATGATCCACCGTTCCTTGGATTCAAAGTCAAAATTAATGGCAGACTAGACATAAACCATTTGGTTTTAGTGTGAGCTCAGAGTGTGAGCTTTATTTAAACGATTTTTACAACCATACTGGACTATATCTACAGTGGATGAGCCTAGATGGTGCAAAAGCAGTAATGAACATCATAACGTATCTACTCATTTACCAATGCACAATTTCTATACAAGGCAATATGAAACAGGAGATGCATGTCCACAAAACATGCTTCAGCATTTATTCTTCAGCACTCACAGAGAGCATGCAACACTGGGCCATGGAAAACTGGTATTTTTGACCTTTGCAGTTCATGCACTGTCCCACTCTGTGCTCTCAAACCACACTCTTGGCAAGGATGTGTTAACTTTTATGATTGCCTTCAAGTCCATCCAACAAAGTATAACCCAGCCACCTGGTATCCGTCCAGTCATGACCCAGACTTTATGTGTGTGTGTGTGTGTGTGTGTGTGTGTGTGTGTGTGTGTGTGTGTGTGTGTGTGTGTGTGTGTGTGTGTGTGTGTGTCTAAAGTATAACCAGCCACCTGGTATCCAGTCATGACCCACACTGTCATGCATGATCCACGCATGTCATGGCTGCAACTTTTACATAGGCCTGTACATTTTAGGTTTGACTGGTGTGTGTGTGTGTGTGTGTGTGTGTGTGCGTGTGTGTGTGTGTGTGTGTGTGTGTGTGTGTGTGTGTGTGTGTGTGTGTGTGTGTGTGTGTGTGTGGTTGTGTGTCTGATGGTGCATGGATTTACTATCAAAGTACTTGGACAGTGTATGTATGTATAAGTGTGTGTGTGTGTGTGTGTGTGTGTGTGTGTGTGTGTGTGTGCGTGCGTGCGGTGGCGTTTTGGGCTCGGCACCAGGCTGGCCCATCTGCTCGTCACCTGGTCCTGGCAGCAGTGGCTGCTGGGTAATGACAGGGAAGGAATGGCGTTGGTGGGGCGGCAGCCGTTGAAAGGTAATTACTGGGCTCAATCCATGCAGAAACTTCACATCTGGATACAGCCGGCCCGTGCGCTGAAGAGCGAGCCACGAGCCGCTAGCCACGAACCACGAGCCGTGGCCACCATCTCCCTCCCTCTCTCCCTCTCCAGCGCTCTTCATCTTCGCCATCCTCCTCTTCCTCCCCCTGCCAAAGCAGTCACCGCGCACTGCCAGCATCTGCTGATGGCACTCCAGTGGCACACATGGTGCCAAGAGCTGCGAGCATGTGACCCCTACCAATGCAGGGCCTTTTTAGTAGGAGGACACGGGAGAGCTAACACTCACGGTCACTTCCACACCCACCTTCAGCTATATAGAGCCGGTCTTTATCGTCCACAATGGCAGCTGAGTCCATCCTTTAAAGCTGTTCCGAGAGGTAAAATAACGGTGATTCGAAGTAAGTCATCTATTCAAGGAAGCCCGACTCCTTGAACTCACTCTCCGAAGTTGTTCAGAAAACTTTTAAGCGTCGTTTATTCTTCCTTTCGAGGAGCTCCTGACCTTATTCCTCCCTGTCGAGAGGGTGCCTCGACAAAGGAGCACCCTCCACCCGAGACGCACTGAGAATGATGAACTCTTGGAGGAGTCTGAGGGAGAGTGAGTGAGTGAGTGAGTGACTGGCATTCTGACGAGTGCATCTAAAGACAGCCTGCTGGGAGCACTAAACACACTGGATGGAACTGTGTTGTAGAGAAGTACTGAGAAAGCCTGATGTTAAAGCTCTTAGGCTACTATAGGCTACCTATGCTATTTATAGCTCGATATGCCATAATTAGCCTACTATTTACTTACAGATTGCACACACACACACAGAACTTGACAAGATGTTTGTCGAGAGAGAATCCAAGAATCAAACACAAATTTGAGAGAAACTTTATCGACTTTCCAGACACACACACACACACACACACACACACACACACACTTCCCCTCCATTATCAGCTAGCATCTTCAGAAGCAGCCATTCAACCCATCCTAGTCCCAGTGAGGGTTTAGCCTAGTTGCACTAGCTGGACTAGCAATACTAGCTGCACTAACAGGACTAGCATTAGCAGCACTAGCTGCACTAGCATTAGCAGCACTATCAGTAGAAGCACAAGCTGCACTAGCACTAACAGCACTAGCTTCACTAGTAGGACAAGCCAGTCCCTCCAGGATTTTGCAGGGAAAAATGCATGATTTTGCGATCAAAATGACTGATTTTGTGGCGTAATTTCCATAAATTTGAGAGGAATTTTGCCATTTTTTCCCCCTCTTAGTAAGCCCCATCAAAGGTCTAAATAGGCTTAAATGACCTGGAAAAGAGCAAAAGTGACAGGCACACAGATATTTCCTCTTAACCACATATAAGCACCCCATTTTGGACTAGGCTAACCTACCTAGGAATGCAAGTTAACTTGAGAACTAGTAGTACTAGCTGCATTAGTACGCTACTAGCAGTACTAGCTTCACTAGCAGTAGCACTAGTAGCGGCACTAGCGGGCTAACACTGGGGCTTCTCAGAGCCCCTCAGCTGGAGCTTCTCTGCCTGAGACTGGAGTTCAGAGCCTCCAGAGGAGAAGGAGACGTTGAGGCCCATGAGAAGGGACTCCCTGTACTCCACTCCTCTCTGAGGGGTGTCCCCGCTACCGCCGCCACTGCTGCTGGGGCTTATGGGTACTCAGCCACGCCTCTGTGGTCTCCCAAGTTGAGAGGGAGGAGAGGGGTGGGGCGGCGGTCTCTCCCTGTCGTTGCTATCGGGCTCCCTCCTCGCCTTTCCTCTGCCTCCCAGTCGGTTGCTGAATGAAGATGGACCTAATTAAGGAGATAAAAGACACAGCGCTCTGCTTTGTCATGCCGTGTGCGGTGGGGAGCCACACACACTAGGCGAGCCACACACACACACACACACACACACATTCACACACGGTAGAAGCAGCAGCTTTAGCGGAAGTGCCCGTACCTTTGATGTGTTGTCGACAGGGTTATTAAAGATAATTGGTTCCACACACACACACACCTACACACTCAACTGACTCACACACTCATGAACAGTTAACGGCACTGGCATACACACACACACACACACACACACACACACACACACACACACACACACACACACACACATTGCATGAATCACACACTTAAGTCACAAAGATGCACTTTCACTCACACTTTCAAACACATACAGTACTTGCATGGAGACTTGCATATGCACACACATACACACACACTTATAACCTCATTCTCACTTCTCTCTCTCTCTCTCTCTCTCTCTCTCTCTCTCTCTCTCTCTCTTTCTCACTCTCTCTCACTCGTCGTTCTCTGTCTCTCTCTCAATCCCTTCCTCCCTCTCTCTCTCTCTCTCTCTCTCTCTCTCTCTCTCTCTCTCTCTCTCTCTCTCTCTCTCGCTCTCTCTCCTCAGTGTAGTCTGGGCATGCACACTGTGTGTCCTGAGCCAGCTCCACTCCTCCTGTCCTCTGTGCTCTGTGAGCTCAGTGCCATCAGTCTTCCCTCCCTCCTGTCCATTCCCCCCACTTGGCTTCAGTCGGTCAGCGACGGAGGGAATACACAAACACACACAGACACACAGACACACACACACACGCACACACACACACACACACACACAAATACACAAACATACATACAAACACATACACATATATAGAAACACACACACACACACACACACACACACACACACACACTCACACACACACACAATCACCAGCAGACAAATAAACAGACAAATACACACACACACACACCCCTATCCTCCCACATATGCCCCCTGCCATGATTGGCTACTTGGAACAGCCACTGAGAGAGGAGGTCAAAGGTCGTGGTGCAGGTTGGAGTAGTGGGTGCCAGCAGCTGGCTCGCCTCAGGAAACAGAGAGCTCTCTCTCTCTCTCTCTCTCTCTCTCTCTCTCTCTCTCTCTCTCTCTCTCTCTCTCTCTCTCTCTCTCTCTCTCTCTCTCTCTCTCTCACACACACACACACACACACACACACACACACACAATATGTGGACATTAAAGGGATATACATTCACATACATATCAATTTTAAAACAAGACACATGAACACCAAACACACACACACACACGCGCACACACATCCTACCCATACACAACAAGACCCTCTACAAATACTTCATGCACACACAAACACACTCCCTCACACACACACACACACACACACATCCCTGCAGTGGTTCCTTTTCTGTTGTGTTTTGGCCCTGCTTCACAAAGCTGCGGGATTGGACCCAAAGGGCCCCTGTCTCCCCCTTCCCCCCCAAACCATCCCCAACACCAGCACCATCACCAGGCCCCCGCCAACCCACCCCTCAGCCTGCCAGCCAACCCCACCAATCAGCATCGCCACAGGAAGGGGCCCCCAATGATTGGTCAGCCCCCAGCACGTAAAACAACAACAACAACAACAGCTACAGCAGCCATAACATGGCAGCAGCTCCCAGCAATCTCCACACATACACCTATACACACACACACACACACACACACACACACACACACAGAAACACACACACGCGCATATGCATACACCCACACAAACACATATACACACATACACACACTCATCGAGAATAAAGGCACATTGGCAACAGCAGCCACACACACAACAAACACACACACACACACGCACACACACACAAGCACACACAAACATGCACACACACACACTCATTGAGAATAAAGGCACATCGGCAACTGCAGCCCTGGCTCTGCCCACCGCTGTTACCCAGAAGGCAAAGCGGTGCATTCTCAGAGTCGTAGCCAGGAGCTTGAAGCAGAGCATGATGGCCATCAATCTCCCTTCAGATTACACTGGAGCAAGGGGACATAATGCCTTTTTAATTGGCCACTGGAACGGTGCTTGTGTGTGTGTGTGTGTGTGTGTGTGTGTGTGTGTGTGTGTGTGTGTGTGTGTGTGTGTGTGTGTGTGTGTGTGTGTGGGTGTGTGTGTGTGTGAATAAGTGTGTGTCCATGTTTAATGTCAGCCTGTATCAGCAGCGCACAGACTTGGGTGTTTTGTTGCTGTTTTCTCCCACTATGCATCAAACACACACAAGCACGCCTTCACACACAGACACACACACACACACACACACACACACACACACACACACACAGGAATACATCCTTTCAGGCACACATTTAGTTGCCCATGTGCACTCATACATATACACACACATACACACAAAGAAACACATCCTTTCAGGCACACATTTAGTTGCCCATGGGCACACATACATACACACACACACACACACACACGCACACACACTGGGGTTTTTCCGTGCACTTTATTGCATTTCTAGACCTATAGGCAGATTGAACTTGTGAGTAAGCAACGAGTGAGTGTTTGAGTGAACTAGTGAGTGATTGAGAGAGAGTGTGTGTATGAGTGACTGAGTGAGAGTGTGAGTGAGTGAGAGTGAATGAGGTGAGTGAATAAGGGAGTAAGTGAGTGAGTGGATTAACAGCTGACCAGCTGATGTAGTGAGCTCCTAGATGGGGAGTGAGTGAATGAGTGAGTGAGTGAGTGAGTGAGTGAGTGTGTGAATAGACCATCTGATATGAGCTCTGAGATGGGGAGCGAATGAGTGAATTAGTGAGTGAGTGAGTGAGTGAGTAGAGTCTAAAGATGGGGATCGAATGAGTGAGTGAGTAGACCAGCTAATGTTGTGAGCTCTGAGATGAGTGAGTGAATTAGTGAATGAATGAGTGGGCTTTAGGATATGAGCTCTGACGGGGAGTGAGTGAGTGAATGAGTGAGTGAATAGGCCAGCTAATGTTGTGAGCTCTGAGATGGAGTGAGTGAGAGAGTGAGTGAGTGGACTATCCATGTCTTGAGCCCTGGGATGGTTAGATCGTGTTTGTGGGTTTGGTCTTGCCAGCATTCATTCATTTGAAATGAAGATGGCTTTACTGCGATTTACGACTCGCCACAGTGATACTGGCAGACCAAGGGCTACAGCCCTGAGCTTTGGCCTTTCTCCTCCTCAGCCATCTCTCTATCTCTCTATCCCTCAATCCTTCTCTCTCTCCTTCTCTCCATCTCTCTATCCCTTTATCCTGTCTGTCTGTCTGTCTGTCTTTCTCTGTTTCCTATTTCTCTCCTGTCAGTTGTCTCAGTAGTGGAGGTGGTGCCAGACTTTATCTGAACTCTGGACCGTTCTCACTCACATGGACACACACACACACACACACACACACACACACACACACACACACACACACACACACACACACACACACACACAGCAGTCAGGCTCAGGTGCCTGGAAGCCCCTTCAGGGAGAGGCAGGCAGACATGTCAGTCACCTCACCTAGCCACAGCTCCAGGGCCACATACATAATACACACACACACACACACACACACACACACACACACGCACACACACACACACACACACACACACACACACACACACACACACAGACAAACACACACACACAATCACTAACACAAACATGCACATGTACATACACACAAATTCGCTAACACACATACACACTCTCGCACAAACCCCCTAACTCACACACACACACACACACACACACACACACACACACACACACACACACACACACACACACACACACATTCTAACACTCACCCACATACACACACTCACCTGGCAAAAATATAAGGTAGCCCAGAACTGGAGCGGTCCTAGAATTCAGCCCATTCAAATGTGCCAAAGCATTCTGAGCTGGCGGTAATTGTTCTGATAACAAAAGTGGTCTTTAATCATAATGGTTAGGCGTGAACCCTCATTTGCAAGAAGCCCATTTCTGAGATACATGCTCAATGGTCTTGGCCACTGGAATCATTATAGTAGTTTAAAAAGGGTAATTTCCCAGCGTAAGAGGTGCACCAAGGTAGCAGGGCTGAAGTAGAG
This sequence comes from Sardinella longiceps, assembly GCA_027497455.2. Taxonomy (NCBI): domain Eukaryota; kingdom Metazoa; phylum Chordata; class Actinopteri; order Clupeiformes; family Clupeidae; genus Sardinella; species Sardinella longiceps. Next base: position 9,359,336 of record JAODXP020000013.1, read on the forward strand.
TCTGTCTCGAAGGTCATAGCATTGCTGTTCCAGTATCTGGGATCTGGGAATGTGAAATGTTTTATTGTGTGAATAATTTTGGATTGATTAGTAGTACATGCTGCAGTACTCCACTGTTCTGTTTCTGGTTTCAAAGTCCATTCAAGGACCATGTCTCACTGCAGCTCTAAAACAGGCCATAATAAGCCTAAGAGGAACTTTAAAACAGACCATAATAAGCCTGTCTGGAGTGGGATTCAGTTATTCACTCTTGCTTTCTCTAACCACCACTAACTTTGCAACAGCTTCTATTCAAACTATTCAAACTCTTCAAACATACACATCCACACACACACACACACACACACACACACACACACACACACACACACACACATACACACACCATTGCTGATTGCTATGCTCTGGCTTTGATAACATATCCATGTACACGCATGCACACATTCACTTGCTCCGACTCCCATTCTTTGGCTTTAGAGTAAACACACACACACACACACACACACACACACACACACACACACACACACACACACACACACAGACTTAACAGCCCTGACTGTGTGTCCCTGGCCTTGCGTGAGGAGCAAGTGTGCTCTTCAGTGGTACTTGAGTCCTCTCTGCACACACACACACACACACACACACACACACACCTTGTGTGAGCAGCAAGTGTGCTCTCCAGTGGTGCTCGAGTCCTCTCTGCTGATGACCCTCAGAGCTGCGGTCAGAGGAGCCCAGCAGAGGTCACAGCAGAGAGGTCGTCTCAAACAGACCCAGCATGTGATTGGTCGATAATCATCTCTCTCTCTCTCTCTCTCTCTCTCTCTCTCTCTCTCTCTCTCTCTCTCTCTCTCTCTCTCTGTGTCCCTCTCACCCCCTCCTTCTTTCTCTCTCTCCCTCTCTTACCCCATCTTTCTTCCCCTCTCTCTCTCTCTCTCTCTCTCTCTCTCTCTCTCTCCCTCTCTCTCTAACAGGTACATCCAAGGGGCCTCATCTCCCAAGGACATGGTCATCATTGTGGACGTGTGAGTACCAAAACACCCAAATAGAAGAACCGCCAACCCCCCAGGACTTACATGCATGAGCACACACACACACACACTCATGAATTCCTTTATCTACACACACACACAAACACACACACATACACACTGAATGCACACAAACAGAGACCTACACAGAAATACAAATGCACAGAGAGTATTCTTCACTGTGGCTGCTGTCAGTCCAAGATGTGCTGGCTGTAGCGTTAGTGCCACCTATTGGCCCAACTCGGCATGACACCTGTCCAGGTGTGGTGTGCTCAGAGAGACTCTCTCTCTCTCTCTCTCTCTCTCTCTCTCTCTCTCTCTCTCTCTCTCTCTCTCTCTCTCTCTCTCTCTCGGTGCGAGCATCGCGTCATGGCCACAGATGTAGGACACAGCTCAGACAGGCACATAGAGGCATGATGTGAAGAGAACCACAGTTGGACGTACATTGTGGATATTATGTAAAAGTTCTCACAAAAGCTAAATGCTGTTGACCTGCATTGTGCCTCTTTCCCTTTTTCATTTCTTCCATTCACAGTCCTTCTCTAACTGCCTTGGCCATTTAGACCAACATGTGGCAGGGACTTATGTGTGGGGTTGTATTGAAACCAGTTGAATAGAATGTTGGAAGCGCAGTGTTCTGCAGTTTGGTGTGCAGAGGTCTATAGTTACCCCTGTTTCAGACTGTTTCAGACCGACGGATCCCATTGGCTTTGCATGGAGCTTTCACAAAATGCATTGTGTGTCCATCCAACCCAACGGCTCCGTTGCGTCCGTCGAAAAGTTGAAAAATGTTCAACTTTTCAGTTAGAAGCGGATCGGTCAACCAATCAAAATTGACTCCCCCTCCGTCAGACATGCCTTCCGTCGTCCATCAACGGATGTGTACAGTCTGAACTTAACGTTAGTGATGCGCTTTGGAGGGTCTGCCGGCCTGGAGGGGCTGAATGAGGAACCATAGCACAGCTCCAGAAGGCCTTTCAGGCCCAGGATTAGCCTGACACAGCCGGACCATAATACTGCTGTCATCCGTATTCATGGTCTGGAGGTCCTGACACGATTATAGGGTGGGGGAGGTGGGGCATTCACTTCTGGTTTGAAACGATTGGACAGCTCGTCTAATCATCTTTGCTTATTGGTCGGTAGTCTCTCTACCGATGTAACCCCGCCCATGAAGACCGTCCCCAAACCACAGATACAGATGAACATTCGTATTATGGGCGGGCCATGTCAGGCTAGCCCAGCATGGGGCAAGTGGAGTCAGTCAGTGCTAGCCCATTACATGTCACCTACAAGAGTCAATTCAAATGCACTCTAGTGTCACCTGAGGGAGCCCTGATTACAATGCACACCTGTGGACTGCGGACTGTCACAGGCCTGTAGGGGTTAGCCTGTCTGCCAAGCCCCCAAGAGGCTCTCCCAAAAGCCGCTTAAGAGAGAGAGAGAGAGAGAGAGAGAGAGAGACAGGGGGAGCCCAGGTCCAGGCAGCCTTATCAGAGCTACAGCCCGTCTGCCCCAGCCCCCAGCCTCATCCTAAGCTCCAGGACCACAGGCCAGCTGTGTGTGTGTGTGTGTGTGTGTGTGTGTGTGTGTGTGTGTGTGTGCGTGTGTGTGTGTTGGATCACACCAGTCAGTCCCAACCCAAGCCTCTGTCCGCTGCCTCAGCCCCAGCTCCAGCCCCCTCTCCCCCAGCTCCATCTTCAGCCCCCAGCTCCAAGCCCCTGTCCCCCACCCTAGCTCCAGCCTCAGCCCCCAGGCCCCTCTCCCTCACTCCTGCCCTGACTCTTGCCTCCTACACCGATGACTTTTGATCTAATCCAGCATCATCCCCCAGTATGATGTTGTATGATTGCTCATACAAAAATGCAGCCAGACTCACTTGCACACTCACTACATTATCTCCTTGAAACACACCTTAATGTCTGTGTATGTATTCTGTCTGTGTATGTGTGTGTGTGTGTGTGTGTGTGTGTGTGTGTGTGTGTGTGTGTGTGTGTGTGTGTGTGTGTGTGTGTGTGTGTGTGTGTGTGTGTGTGTGTGTTTGCAGGAGTGGCAGTGTGAGTGGCCTGACTCTGAAGCTGATGAAGATGTCAGTGGTCGAGATGCTGGACACACTGTCCGATGATGACTACGTCAACGTAGCACGGGTAAGTGATCGTTATTTTATTACTCTCTCTCTCACACACACACACACACACACACACACACACACACATACAGTACACGGACACACCTATGTCAGTTTGGGTTGTGTAAGCTTGGATTTGGTATTGTCAAGAAGAGGTCACAGTGATCACAGTCACATTCAGGGAATATTCCGGTTTTAAACAGAATATTCTGTTTTATCTGGTTTTATAAATGGAATAATGGTACTATTTGGTTTGCGCGTAAGTCGTGTAAACTCCTTGTTGCGATTGACTTCTGGCACAAACCAAAGTGACTCCATGCTGCACCTGCTGCTGCTGCTTCTTCATTCTTCAGTGCTTTTGTAGACTGGCCGTGTCCCTGGTCAATATTTAATGGCTGGTCTTAGGGAGGGGAGCTGACCTACTCGTCTTTCATCATGACCCACCTTCAGCTTTCTGTGAGACCGACCGACCGCTGCAAAACAACTGCAAATACCGCTACCAAAAAAATAAAAAAATGAAAAAACCTCTGAAAAAAAATCAACCTCACACCAGGAACACAGAGACATTGTGCCTGCACCTTTATTCTGTAACAGTGTTAGAAATCTCACAAACTGGGAATAACAGGGGCAAACAAAGCAACGAATATGTATTATTAATCATTATTAATCATTATCAATCAGATTTCCTCTCAGGCGGTTTGAAATGGGCCTTGATTGAAAGTAGCCTTGAAAGCTTTTAGGACTTACAAGGTCTGATTGATTGGAGGATAAATGCAAGGGTGGCCGGGAATAAGTGTGTGAATCTGCCCTGATTGGATGATGAAGCTTAATATTCCGTAGCCCGGTTTCCATGGAGCCCAGATAAGTGTGTTCCAATCACAATTAGTGGCCCCTACTCTTTCACTTACGACCACACACAGTGCAGTGGCTTTCTGGCTTAACTGGAGGAAGAAAGTACACCACTAATAATAACACCCAAGGCTACAATTCTTCAATAATATATTGTATTTTCTTGACACTCAAGGTTTCTTCACAATAAATAAAAAATATTCAAACATACTTAAGAAAAAATGAAAAAGAAAATGTACAACTAAAGCTGTCGGGAGCGTCTTTCTTGTCAGTGAGTATGCTGGTCAGAGAAGACAAGGAGTTTTAAGTTTATTTTAAAGTCAAGGGTAACGAATTTCCATCTAATACGATGGAGATGTGAATTTCAAAGCCTTGAGGTAGTAGGATCAGATCATTCTTATACTGTACATCAGATCTTCCAACACCCCACACCCAGACCCAGCATAGCATCATAGCATCATAGCATCTAATTACTTGGTCAGGCCTCACTAAAAATCATTGCAACATGTATTATAAAATCCTTGTCTTTTATTGGTTGTACATGATATTCACGCCAGTCATCAAAATGAACACAAATATTTTATTTGCTTTTAATATTTTACTTCATGTTGTGTTGTGAAATACAAGTTTAAATTTTAACTTGGATAATTGAAATTAATGATCAGCATCATTTTTTTAGCCTCATATCTGCGTATAGTGTATGAATGTATTACAATAGGAGTATGATTAGTATGCTTAGAGAACATGCTGGCTAATATCTCTTGTGCCTAGTGTGAGAATATATTGTATTGAAAGTATGCTCAACTGAGAACATGCTGTATAGTTGTATGCTTAGTTAAGAACATGCTGGCCCTATACCTGTGTATAGTGTATGAATAATGAGTAGTATGCTTAATTGAGAACATGCTGGCTATCAGCCCTTGTGTATAGTGTGTGAATATATTGTAGTTGTTGTATGCTGAGTTGAGAACATATGTAATAGTAGCATGCTTAGTAGCAGAAGGATGGCTAGTTGAGAACATGCTTGCTAATACATGTGTATATTGTATGAGTTGTAGTAGTAGTATGCTTAGTTGAGAACACGGTGGCCATTAGCCCTAGGGTATAGTGTGTGAATATATTGTGGTAGTAGTATGCTTAGTTGAGAACACACAGACTAATACATGTGTATAGTATATGAATATACTGTAGTAGTAGTATGCTTAGTTGAGAACATGCTGGCACCTACAGTACCTGGATGAGGGCTGCTGTCTCAGGCTGTCTTGTCCCTGGAAACGTTTGTGAGAACAGGCGAAGCGAGCCAGCGTTTGTCTCGGAATGTCTATCTCTGAAAACGTTTGTGAGAACAGGCGAAGAGGGCCAGCGTTTCTCTCGGAATGTCTATCTCTGGAGACACGTGTTAGAACAGACAAAGTGGGCCACTCTTTTCAGCAGCGCTTTGTCTGAAAGCGGTTGACCACTGACTTGAGTTTTGATCTGGTATGCAGGGAGACACGGCGATCCAGGTCGCCTTGATGGAGACTCTGTCAGATCACACTCCCCAATGTCAATCAAAGGCAGGCCAAAGCTCTGCCCCAATCATGTCACACACACACACACACACACACACACACACACACACACACACACACAGAAATGTTGGGCCAGAGACTGTCACATAGGCTGTCACACGCTCACACAATCACACCCTCTGCCTTGTCAACCCTTATAAGTGTGAATGAAGCTGGAAAGTTTGTGTGTCTGCATATGTGTCAGAGTATGTGTGGTTGTGTGTGTGTGTGTGTGTGTGTGTGTGTGTGTGTGTGTGTGTGTTTTGTGTGTGTGTTTGTTTGTGTCAGCTAGAATGAATGCACGTATGGATATTCATACTCTCTTTCTCCCACACTCGTCTTTGTCATGCTGTGTGTGTGTGTGTGTGTGTGTGTGTGTGTGTGTGTGTGTGTGTGTGTGTGTGTGTGTGTGAGTCTGTACAAATAAGTGTGTGTGTGTGTGTGTGTGTGTGCGGTAGCGAGAGATCGAGAGAGATGGATTCTGCCAGCCATGATAAATCTCATTTCATTCCATCTTGTCATTCTATTCCTCTCTTTCATTCCCCCCTCTGTCTGTCACTGTCTTCCTGTTATTCCTTCTTCTCTCTCGTCTGCTCTCTCTCTCTCTCTCTCTCTCTCTCTCTCTCTCTCTCTCTCTCTCTCTCTCTCTCTCTCCCTCTCTCCCTGTCTGTCAGCCTGTCTTTCTCGCCATCCTCTACTTTCTTCTCCTGCCTGTTGCTTTTCTGCGGCCTTGGTAGCTGCATGTGACATACATTTACAGGCAAGAGGTATTGCTCTCAGGGGCACGGGCCTGACACACACACACACACACACACATTCACACACATACATGCACACACACACACACACACACACACACACACACACACACATTCACACACATACATGTACACTTACGCACACATACACACACACACACACACACACATACAAACACATACAAACACATACAAGCACACACATAGACGCACACAGAGGGAAATGGGACTGTGCTGTTTGTAGGCCCACATCAGTAATCCGTGTTAATCCGCTGCTCTTAGTGAGTGTATTCCCCTAAATCCCACGTCTAAGAGCATAAAATGAGCAGAGTAATCTGGGAGAGAATGCCGCTGATTTCCCACTTATTATAAAGGCAGCCTCAGACTATGGCGCTGAGGTAAGGTTTTTAAAAAATGCCTCAAATAGTGTACGCCTGCATATAGTGTGTGTGTGTGTGTGTGTGTGTCTGTGTGTGTGTGAGTGTACATGCATTTCCATATATATTTGTGTTTTCTCCTCCTCACCTCGAGTGTGAATAGAGATCTCCACAAACACAAATGTCAGCATTTTACAGGCTAAATATTTTAACTACATCTTACCTGCCGACCCCTTCAAAATGTCAGCTGATGCAGGCGCTGACCTTCAAGAGCAAAGACCATTAAGATGATAATACTGTAGCCTTATACAGTAATACTGCAGCCCTTATGACAGGCCCACAATACACACCATTACACTCTTACACTCTTGGAGGCACAGCACACACACACACACACACACACACACACACACACACACACACACACACACACACACACACACACACACACACACACACACACACACACACACACACACACACACACACACAAGCAAACACACACCAAGCATATTTTGCATGGCCCTTTGCCTGTCATATAGCGGTAGTTGTTCTGGCATTTTACCTGCACCTGTTGTTTGCACAGAGCGCTGTAATCATCAAGGGCTACTGCCACTGTACCACTTGGGGCTTGCAGCTGCCTCATGTAAACATGCAGGCACACACACACACATACACACACAGACAAATATGCACAGAGAGAGAGAGAGAGAGAGAGAGAGAGAGAGAGAGAGAGAGAGAGAGAGAGAGAGAGATTCTTGTAAAAAAAAAAAAAGTATTACATGCATTGCCAGAT
>JAODXP020000013.1:9374324-9379324 GCA_027497455.2 Sardinella longiceps
TATTGTTCACACACAACCATGTTCCCCTAAGCTTACTGATGCAATGCAAGGTGTTTTCCTTAGCACTGGGTATGTTAGTATGAGATACCTGCATAGGAGAGGAGCTGGCCAGTGATGCTTGGGAAGCGGCATGGCATGATGCACCAGCCCAGTCACCAGCACCTCTTACTCAGTCACCAGCACTCACTGTCTCTAAGTGGCCAAACAAATGCTTTGTGTGGCACCGAGGCTATCACTATTTAGGGATGAAGGGCTGCCCCGAGGCTATCACTATTCACTGATGTGGGGCTACCCCGAGGCTATCACTATCACCATTCAGTGATGTGTGGCCCTACAGAGGCTATCACTATTCAGAGATGTGGGGACACACCAAGGCTATCACCATCCAGCATTCCCTGTCCCTAAGTAGCCCAGAAAGAGCTTTGTGTAGCACCGAGGCTATCACCATTCACTGATGTTCGGCTCCATTGAGGCTATCACCATTCAGTGATGCGAGGACACACCAAGGCTATCACCATCCAGCCTTTACTGTCCCTAAGTAGTCAAACAAGAGCCTTGTGTTGCACTGAGGCCACCACCGTTCAGTGTTGTGGGGACACACCGAGGCTATCACCATCCATCATTCCCTGTCCCTAAGTAGCCCAGAAAGAGCTTTGTGTAGCACCGAGGCTATCACCATTCACTGATGTGAGGCTGCATCGAGGCTATCACCGTTCAGTGATGAGGGGACGCAGCAAGGCTATCACCATCCATCATTCCCTGTCCCTAAGTAGCCCAGAAAGAGCTTTGTGTAGCACCGAGGCTATCACCATTCACTGATGTGAGGCTGCATCGAGGCTATCACCGTTCAGTGATGAGGGGACGCAGCAAGGCTATCACCATCCATCATTCCCTGTCCCTAAGTAGCCCAACAAGAGCTTTGCACCGAAGCTATCCCCATTCACTGATGTTCGTCTCCAGCGAGGCTATCACTATTTAGTGATGTGGGGCTGCACCAAGTCTATCACCGTTCAGTGATGTGTGGCACCGAGGCTATCACTGTTCAGTTAGCGGGGACACACCGAGGCTATCACCATCCAGCATTCCCTGTCCCTAAGTAGCCCAGTAAGAGCTTTGTGTAGCACCGAGGCTATCGCTATTCACTGATGTGAGGCCGTACTGAGGCTATCACAAGAGCTCCAGTGGGCGTCAACCTGTTCTAGCATGCGGACACGTGTGGGCAGTCACAGCAGCGGGCCCATGTTTCCCATGGCCGATTCACACTGGCATCCCTCCTCCTCCTCCTCCAGGTCCTAGTGCCAGCCAGGCTCCTGCCACTCCACGCTGCTCTTCCCTCGTAATTATCCCCCCTTTCCGTGTGACCCAGTTTACACTGGGCCATCCAGCACGCATCAGTACACCACAGAACAGCACAGCACAGCACAGCACAGCACAGCACAACACAGCACTACACCACACTGCTCTGCACAACACAGCACAGCACAGCACAGCACAGCGCTACTCTGCTCCGCTCCCAGAGAACGAGGACTAGAAGACTGAGGAGCCTCCCCCCCCAGCACATGAGGGCTATAGTATACAGCATAGGGACTTATTCCACATAGTGCGTTTATAAAGGTCTATATGCCCATATGGCCATGGCTATAGTAGAGTGGATTAGACTTTGATGCACGTAAGGGAGAGAGAAACGGATGTACAGGCAAATTGATGTACGGGTTACTATTTCCTCTCTCTCTCTCTCTCTCTCTCTCTCTCTCTCTCTCTCTCTCTCTCTCTCTCTCTCTCTCTCTCTCCGTCTCGGTCTCTGTAGCTGTCTCTCTTGCGTGCATCTTGTTTGGTTGCATTATTTCCTCCCTCCTCTCCCTTCGTTAAGCCTTGGCTTAATGATCGTCACTCTCAGAGCGGCTGATTAGTTAATTGCGAGTCGTGCCAAGTGCTCAAGAGAGAGGAGGCAGGGAGGTGGGGGTGGGCTGGGATGGGGAGGGTGGGAGAGAGAGGAGGCAGGGGAGGTGGAGAGTGGAGGCTGGAGGTGTTGTGGGGTGGGGGGGGGGTGGGGGGGTTGTGGAGATAGAGGGGGAGGGGGGTGGGGGTGTGAGAGGAAGGGCTCCCACAAGTTTTAATTAATTAGCTGGAGAAGGCAGGCTTTTTCCGCCGATGAGCGTGACATCCTTCCGGCTGGGCCAAGTCGGCGGTGGTGGTGGCGGTGGCGGCGGCGGCGGCGGGCGTTTGGATTAAGGAGCTCTGAGCCGACATGTTCTCACGCGTAATGAGAGCGGCAGCAGCAGCAGCGACGGCAGCAGAGAGAGACAGGAGACTGGAGGAAGAAGCTCGCTGAGTGTTTTTTTTTTCTTTCTTTCTTTCTTTCTTTCTTCTTCGCTCCTCTTTTGTGCTTGCACTCTTGCACTATCTCTCTCTTTTGCTCTCTGACTCACTCACTCACACTCTCTTACACACACACACACACACACACACACACACACACACACACAGTGTCTTGGCTTGTCTCTCTCTGAGGAGCTGATCTCTCGCTCTGGATTTGGGCTTGTTTGTGTCCGTATCACAGGCAAGCAGAGCACACACAACATCCCTCCGCCACAGAGGCCGACACGCTGCCAGCGCCTCGCTTCCCCATGTGGGCTAACACACACACACACACACACACACACAAACACAAACACACAGAGACACACACACACACACACACACACACAAACACACACACTGTGCACGCACTTACACACACACACACACAGACACACTCATAGATGAGCATGAAAAAACAGAAAAACATGCACACTTAAAGGATCACATGCAGAAACTAAGATCAGAGAGGCTCGTAGAAGAAGGACTGGGATGGCATAGACATTTAAATTTAATTAGACTAGATTTATGAACAAGTAGTCGGACTTATCAACAACTGTTAGACTAATGCACAAATTATACAAAATCAGAAAGTATGTAAAAAGTCTACATGTCTAGCCAAAGGCTCAGCAATACATTGGCATATATAAGGTAAGACACATAACAGAGAGTTTAGAGGCTGGCTATAACAATCATACAATCATTCAAATTCAAATGCATACATGTCCACAAGTGTAGCAATAGACATACATTGACACACATATATAGGGTTAGGAACACTAATCCATTGGCATACTGTATATGCAGTAGGGTTAGGCACAGTGATATATTAACTGGAGTTGGTAGTGCAGTGATTAAAAAGCTTGACTAGTTAGCCAAATTCAGGATATTGTGGGTTTGAATCCCGAACGCCAGTGTTGTGGCCTTGAGCGTGGCACTTTAACCCCAAGTTGCTCTAGGGGAAACAGATTATAACTGTAAGACGCTTTGGATAAAAGCGTCTGCCAAATGTATACATAAACAAATAAATAAGTAAATAAAAAGAGTAAGGCACAGTGATAAACTGCCATTAAAAAAGTCATATATTGTGAGTTAGACAGTGATACATTGACATATAGTGTTAGACAGTGATGCATTGATATATATTGTATATGTCACACGCATTATTGGGAGTGTAAACACAAGTGTGCGGTCTTCAAAGCTACACTGCTAGTCATGCCCACCCACAACTCACAAATAAGACAAGCAGACGCAACCTGAAGCAGGAACCCATACAAATAACGACAGATGTGTAAACACACACACACACACACAAACATTTAACGTGTGCATTAGCACTGCTAATGGAGCTCCTTGAATCCATGGCTCTCCCCAGCTGTGCACGCATGTGTGTGGGTGTGTGTGTGTGTGTGTGTGTGTGTGTGTGTGTGTGTGTGTGTGTGTGTGTGTGTGTGTGTGTGTGTGTGTGTGTGTGTGTGTGTGTGTGTGTGTGTTTTGTGGGCATCTGTGTGTGTTTAGTGGGCAGGTGTGTCTGCAAATTAGAGCTGTTTTCCTCCCATCCCACATGGGGCCTCTCTCCTCGTCTCTGTCAATGAGATCTGACCAGCCAGACTGCATCACCAACACCACCTACACCACCACCTCCACCCAGACCATCCTCACCATCAGCATCACCCACCACCCCATACCCATCTCCAGCACCAACATGACCTACACAACTCCCATCCCAGCCACTGCCCCACCACCAACACCCCATCCATCCCAACCATCTCCACAATCATCATCACCTAAACCACCCACACCCACACCCCAGCCACCTCCACCACCAACACCACCCCACCAGCACCCCCACCCAAACCTTCTCCACCATCACCATCATCTACACCCCCACCCAAACCACCTCCACCACCAATACTACCACCACTACCACCACCACCCCAACCACCAGCATCAACCATCTCCACCATCAGCATCATCTACACCACCCTCACCCCCCCCACACCCAAACCACCTCCACAACCAGCATCACCCCACCACCCTCACCTACTGTGCACCACATCCACCCCATCTCTACCATCAGCATCACCTGCACCACCCCCACCCCATATCCACCCAAACCACCTCCACAACCAGCATCACCCCAACCATTACCCCTCCCAACATCCCTACAATGGGTAAAAGGGTAAAACTTCTGTGCAGTGCAGCTGCTCATCTGTGGCATCCGGTTGATGCTCAACTCCTCTGTCATCTCCTAATATGGTTTTGGAAAACTCCAGCAGCATCATATTCCGCCAACTGTGCTCTCCAGAAGTGAGATTAAAGTCACCTTTGAGATAAAGTGCTGCCTCTTTCTTTTTTTGTCTCTCGTTTGCGAGCCGTCTCGTCTCGTCGTCAGAGTCGGAGTAGATTCTCCTCTTTTGTCTGCAAACAAACGTTGAAAAAGCAGCTCCTGCTTAAAGAATTAGTCTCAGACGAGGATGGGATTGTAACGCCACTCTGCTGTCACTCGCTTTAAGTCTGAGACAAAAAAAGCTGTTGCAAGTCAAGAAAGGGAAATGAAAAAGAAGAGTCTTTGACTGATAGCTGTTTTCCTCTCTTTCTCCCCCCCCCCGCTACTCTCTCTCTCTCTCTCTCTCTCTCTC
>JAODXP020000013.1:9391824-9401824 GCA_027497455.2 Sardinella longiceps
GTGTGCTAATAGAAAGTGGTTAATGTTTAAACTGCATGTATGAGTTTTCAGTTTTGTAGGAATCCTTCATGTTATTGAATACTGTTCCTTGTGTTCCCAGCTTGGTGCAAATGGCTACACCTTTGCCATAGACCCCAATGGCTATGTCCTCCTGCATCCCAACCTCCCAACCAAGGTAAGTAGGAGTTCTCTACTCTTCTCTTCCATGCACACTGTGCACACACACACACACACACACACACACACACACACACACACACACACACACACACACACACACACACACACAGTGCATACCAAGCATGTAATGAGAACTATGGCTTCATTGAGACATGAGCATGTATTCATGTGCCTCCCAGATTTAGTTACCATGCACACATACAGTATGCAGAGCACGCTGTCCCGTAAGCAGGTAAAACTGTTTCACTAGTATTCTTTATTTATTCTTTATTTAAAGGGTAGCCCCTTGAGATAGCCTATCTCATTTTCGAGGGGGTCCTTACAAAAGAAAAGAAACAAGCAAACAAAAATAAACAAACATTTGTGGAGTAAGCATGAATGTGTCTTAATGATTTCTGGTGTGTGTGTGTGTGTGTGTGTGTGTGTGTGTGTGTGTGTGTGTGTGTGTGTGTGTGTGTGTGTGTGTGTGTGTGTGTGTGTGTGTGTGTGTGTGTGTGTGTGTGTGTGTGTGTTTATCGCAGTCGTTGATGGAACAAAACTAAGTTGTTAGTTAAGGTTGAAGTGTGTATCTGTGATCCTTATTCAGTCTATGGTGTGATTGTTGCAGTGCTCACTGTGGAAATGTTCTACTGCCTTTGTGCTCTTTATCATTCAGAGAGAGGTAGAGGAAGACTCCAGCATAAACTTGCTGTCCCTCGGAGTAGCATTTCTCTCTCTCTCTCTCTCTCTCTCTCTCTCTCTCTCTCTCTCTCTCTCTCTCTCTCTCTCTCTCTCTCTCGCTCTCTCTCTCTCTCTCTCCCCCTCTCTCTCTCTCTCTGGATCTCTTCATTTCCTGTGATTGATGGATATGCGTAGGCGTGTGTGGCGTTGACATGTGTCTGTCTGTTTACCCCCCCCCTCTCTCTCTCTCTCTCTCTCTCTCTCTCTCTCTCTCTCTCTCTCTCTCTCTCTCTCTCTCTCTCTCTCTCTCTCTCTCTCTCTCTCTCTGTCTTCTCCATCTCTCGTCTCCTCTCTTCTCCTTCCTAGACCATTAACTTCAGAGAGCCCGTCACTTTAGACTTCCTGGATGCTGAGCTTGAGGATAACAACAAAGAGGAGGTTGGAAAAGACACACACACACACACACACACACACACACACACACACACACACACACACACACACACGCACACACACCACACAACACACATGCACACACACACACACACACACACACACACACACACACACACACACACACACACACACACACACACACACAGTTGTCTTGCTTTCAGTTACAGCTCAGCCAGGCTATTGTGCCATTCTGGCTTCTACCTGGCTATTTTAACTAGGTCATCCAGGTTGATTTGTGCAGAGCAGCTAGTTATCTCAACATGTATATTTGGTGGGACATGAATGAAAGCACTAATAGAAATATCTACTGATGTGTCACTCCATCTTATTTCTCTCCCTCTTATCTCCTGTCCTGTCTATTCACTTGTTCTTTTTCTGCTCTCTTTTTTCACTTTTTACTCTCTCTATCTCTCTCTTTCACTCTTCTTCAACCCCCCCACCACCACCCTCCACACACACACTGACTCTCTCTCTCTCTCTCTCTCTCTCTCTCTCTCTCTCACTCTCACTCTCTCTCTCTCTCTCTCTCTCTCTCTCTCTCTCTCTCTCTCTCCCCCTCCATTCCCAGATCCGTCGGCTGATGATTGATGGGCGGCCGGGGAAGAAGAAGATAAAGACGCTGATTAAGTCGATAGATGAGGTACGTCTGCGCCGCTCGCAGTCAGCAGTCCGACGCTCAGTCGCCCAAATGAGCTCACATCAGTCGGACTGGCATCGCTCTCCAATCACAATCAGGCTTACGCCGGCCGCCATACTCTTACACCAGTCGGCACACGCCACAAGCACATTGCCTAGCAACACCAGTCACGCCAGATGTAGTCATCGTGTTGTCATGCAGAGTTACAGCATTACAACGCTACACAAACTACTCAGCTATTTAATCTTGTATCTCTTATAGAATGTCCTTAAAAGTGAAATTTTGGTGCAGGTAGATTGAGAAATTGCGTGTGTCTATGCATATGTGTGTGAGTGTGTGTGTGTGTGTGTGTGTGTGTGTGTGTGTGTGTGTGTGTGTGTGTGTGTGTGTGTGTGTGTGTGTGTGAGTGTGTGTTTAGATACAGCTGAAATTGTATTCTAAACAGAGCATTCATCTCTCCTTCTGCAGCGGTACATTGATGAAGCCATGAGAACTTACATCTGGACCCCTGTGGATGGAACAGATTACAGGTGTGTGTGTGTGTGTGTGTGTGTGTGTGTGTGTGTGTGTGTGTGTGTGTGTGTGTGTGTGTGTGTCAAACCAAGAGATATATGTCTAAAGTTTCTGGACATTACTAAATATAGGTCACATCTATGGCCATTGAGTCTTTCTTTGCAAATGCTCTGACCCTGCTTGTGACCTCTGACCTGCGCAACATTCTCCTCCTCTTCCCACTCACAGCTTGGGCCTGGTTCTGCCCACCTACAGCGAGAGCCACATCCGGGCCAACCTGAGTGACCAGATCCTTCAGGTCCAGTGTGAGTACCGCCATCCCCACTCCTCCCTTTATCTGCAGACCTCCTCTCTCTCTCTTTTTATCCTCCCTCAAGGTGCTCCAGATCCCTTCTTTTCCACTCAAGAACTTACCCATCCCTCGCTCAAGGCCATTTCCAAAACGAAGCTCCTGCTTGGAGCCGGTGGAGTCGCCCAACACGTGGTCTTCCTCTCGTTTCTCGCTTTCTGTCTTCCTCTCTTTCTGTCTTTCTTCTCTTTTTCCTTCTGTCACTCTCTCTTTCTTTTTCTGTCTTCCTTTCTATCTTTATATCTCTGTCTTTGTCTTTCTTTCTTTCTATCTACCTTGCTTTTCCTGTCTCCTGGTTAGTCCCTCTGTACTGTATCTCTCTGCTCTGCTCTGTCCTGCTGGAGCTCTCCATGGCGGTGGTCACGTCATGTGACAGGAAGTAAGCGGACTGCAGGTATCAGGCTGCAGACTCTCCCAAACTCCTCCCTCTTTCCTCTCCTCCTCCTGTATCCATCATGTGCCGTAACTATGGTGACTTTTCTTCCCGTCTTTTCGGTGTGAAGAAAATCCCTTGAAAAAAGGACAGAAAGGTGAAAGCGGTGTTTGTTTTTGTTTTGGTTTTTTTTATATTTGTTTCTGTTTATTTGTTTGTTTGTTTGACTGAAGAAAACAGGTGAAAATAATGGTGATCGTCTGCTATTATTTTTCTTTTCCAAAAAAAAAAAATGCTCTCGCCTTTTCTTCTTGAAACCATGCAATGATTCTGAAGCAGTTTTGTGTTTCAACAACGAGTGAAAATAGGCATGCTTTTCACCATTTTGATTCACTTGAAACTGTTTTGAGTTGTTTTGTTAGAAGTGTGTTGTCCCCTTTGAATTTTTGTTCAATATTTTGTTTTCATTCCTGTGTGTATGTGTGTGTGTTGTGTTCAGTGTGACCAGCTTTGGAATCATTCAGTAAAATCAAGGCTTCAGACAGTGTTCGTGTCTGGGGTGCTGTCCTTCATAGAGTCTATGTTTTTATTGGTCTGGAATGAGAGCATCTCTCTCTCTCTCTCTCTCTCTCTCTCTCTCTCTCTCTCTCTCTCTCTCTCTCTCCCTTTACGCTCTTTTTCTACCTGCTGTCTTTGTTATCCTCTCTCTCTCTCTCTCTCTCTCTCTCTCTCTCTCTCTCTCTCTCTCTCTCTCTCTCTCTCTCTCTTCCAGACCAGAGTGTTCCTCTGTCATTCTGAACCACGTGTTTGAGTCTCTTCCTGTGCATCTGGTTTGTTTTGAGCGCGACGCTCATCATATGTCTTCATTAAAGAGGTCTCTCTCTTTCTCTTCCTTTGTTGGATTTCATTTAGTTCATTTGCTTTCTTTTCTTTTTCTTTTTCTTTCCTGTTCTCTCATCTTGATGTCACAATCCTCTCTTCTTCTTTTTTTTTGTTCATGTCTTTCATGGGGATTCGTTTCCATTTGACTGGATCAAGTTTCTTTCATGTTTTTGTTGTTGGTTTGTCTTTATTTTGTTGTTTTGTTTTTTCTTATGTTTTGTTCTGTTCTGAGAAAACAATATTTTTATTCAAACAGTCAATTGAATAAAATATTGTCTGTGACCCCCCCCTCCCTCCCTATCCCACCTGTCCCTCCTTGTTTCTTTTTCTTGCTCCTTCTCTGATGGATTCCACAGCGCCATGGTCAGACGCGAAGGGCAAGTATACTCCATCTTGGTCCACCTCACTCCTACCCCGACCCCTGACCTCCTCCTCCTCCCTACTCTCCCTACGCACCCCTGGTCTCTCCTCCCCTCCCCTCCACACCCTCACCTGGTCCAGCCTGCTTGCCTCCTCTGGCCCTCCTCCTTTCCTCCTCCTCCTCTCCTGTCTTCTCCTGTCTTCCTCTCCAATCACTCAACTCACCCACCCAACCACCCACCCAAACTCCTGCTCTTGCTGCTGCCCAGACATCTATCTCTCTCACTAACTTTCTCTTCCTTCTCCTTTTTCTGTATTGATATCTCTCTATCTCTCTCTCTCTCTCTCTCTCAGTCCAAATCTCTCACTTGCTTCCTCTCTCTCTCTCACTCTCACTCACACACACAAGATCGTGGCACACACAAGTTGTCCTCTCAAGGCGCTCTTCTCCTCTCTTTATGTCTCTCCCTCCCTCTCTCTCTCTTTCTTCAGTCCCTGGCTGTCTGGTGTCCCTTACTTGGGGCTCTCTACTGCCCCCCAGAGGATATTAAGAGCATTGCCGTCTATGTTTCAAATAAAAGAAAGAAAGCTTTGTCCTTGACAACTTGACCTTCATGCCCCCCTCCCATTGTATAGTAGTCTTTGTCTAGTCTCTCTTTCTCTTTGTCTCTCTGTCCTGTCTCTCCCCCTCTCCCTCTCTCCTTCTTCCCTCTTCTTTTCCTAAATTTTCTCCTCCTCGCTATACAGTAAGTAGGCTAATTCTCAGGCATCTTGAATGCCTGCAATCCAGGTTGCTGAAGCTGTCCCATGTTAGAACAAGTACGGTACTTAAAGTTGTCTAATCCTTGGTGTTGAAGGGAGGGGGGATTATACTTCTCTTAAGCAATGTTGTGTTTATTCCTTAAAGATAACCAATTTCAGAAGACAGACAGAATGTGTTAAAGGGAGGTAGAATAGATTTTTGCTATATCTTTAATCTCTGGATATGATTATACTTTAAGATTGGTCTTCAGCGTTTAGGATAATCTGCTGATTCTCAAAGAACTTTTCTCAGCAGTTAGCAGCTATATTAGCATCAGAGATGTAGGTTGCAAGATGTAGAAAAGAAATCTGTGAGATGAGTTCTGGTAGAATTAGAGTAACTCTTGATGGTGGCATATACTGTAGCATAACATGAGAGTCAATCAGGTGCCATTGCATGGTGAAATTTTAAAAGGTATCTCATGGCAGAAAGTCACTGTGGGTATGGAAACTAGTCACTATTTATTGTAAAATTGCTTATTAGATAAGTCATTCAGTCACCTTGGATAAGCCAACATAAGATGATCAGAAGGATACGATATATACAGTATGTATGGCAGACTAAGCACTCATGTTAGCCCAGACTGAAAAACTGGCACAGGCGTTCTGCAGGGCTCTGTCTCTGGTCCCTTCCTGTTGTCTGAGGTTGGTGCGCATTGTGGCGCCCAGCTCACATGTCGTCCTCCTGTGCCCCGTGTCTTCATCGGCTTGATTCCCGCCATCACCCCTCAGGCAGGCAAGGCCAAAGCCCTCCCATTTCCTCTCAATTCTGACCCGGAAGTGCAAGGCATTGTGGGCGGAACACTACCTGGGCACCATTATAAGTTCTGTGGAATGATGCAGGTCTTTAATCCCTCATATGTGTCTCTATATATTCCCCAGCATTGACAAGAACTCTTGAATCTTTAGATGCTGATTTTTGCGTCCTCTTCTATTTGATTATATGGGGTTGGTCGCTTTGATGATGATGATGATGATGATGATGTCAATGATGATGATGATGATGATGTTGAGATCCTTAGAGTTGCCCCTGATTAAGCCCTTCACAATACAGTGCACTTCCCATGATTACGAGTCTGCTGGAGGAAGCTCCCATCTGCCTACCTGAGGGGTGATCTGCTTCATCAGGACCCCTGCGTCACCCACCTCCCCCTGCAACTGTTTGCCATGGTGATGCCCGTTTGTGGATAAGTATTGAAAGTATTGAAAAATGGATGACAATGAAGGTCTGATAACTCGCTTCCTGCTCATTGTGTTATGTGGCAGAAGTCAGTTCTCTGACGTCGATGGAAAGAGAAAAAAAGTAAGAAAGAAAAATAAAATCTGAATTCGACAATTCTGCTAAATCCAATTGACCAAAATAAAGATGAAATCATTCGAGACTGACCAGAAAGAAATGTCCAAAACGTCCACCCGAGCACCATGTTGGCTAACGCAAGTGTTCTCCCCCATTGATTCCTCCGTGTTGCTATGGTAACTGTACCCGTTGCGTCCCCCCTGCACTCCCTGAAGAGCCACTGCTGTTCTCCCAGAATCCCCTGTTCCGCCTCACACTCGCAGCTCTTCCCAGATAATTTTGCCCCTTTCTGTTGCAGATTTTGAATCTCTGCTGCCCAACAGTTTTGAGTCGGAGGGACATGTGTTCATTGCTCCCAGGTAGCTGTGCTGTGCTGTGCTGTGCTGTGCTCTGTGTGTGTGTGTGTGTGTGTGTGTGTGTGTGTGTGTGTGTGTGTGTGTGAGAGAGAGAGAGAGAGAGAGAGAGAGAGAGAGAGAGTGCTCGCCTCCGCCACTTCCTCCTAATTTTCCTTCCACTCCATATGGTGCTGGAATCTTAGTGTTTTGTGTGTAAGAGTGTGTGTATATTCATTTGTTTGTTGTTTTTATTGTGCTTTGTTCTCTTGCTGTTGTATTCCAAATGTTTACTCCCCCCATTCCATTCCATTCCATTCCCCCTCCCTGCACACCAAGAGCCAACAACATCTCTTTGGACACATACACATTCTCACACAGATGAGTGTACAGACACACACACACACACACACACACACACACACACACACACACACACACACACGTCGCACACATTATTTTCTTTGTTCCCATTGTGTTCTTGTATTGCATGTTAGAGAAATACTTTCTTTTGTATAAATGCAAATGGGTTGTTTGCTGTTTTATGTCAGATGGTTGTGCATGTTGTGCATTCTGTCTTCTATTGCAATATGGAGATTGGTCAGTGAGGAGTGTGTTTGCCATCAAGTGTCTATTGTGCTGCTGTTTTGTATCTTTACCAAAGGTGTCTGGTGTGAAGCATGCTGTTTTTAAGCCTGAATGTGCTCAATATGTGTGTGAGCCATACCCATTCTCTCTCTTCTGATTTTTCTGTCCATTCATTTGTTTGTGTGATCTAACATCTGTCATCATGTCCTGCACGTCTGCATGTAATCTGCTGTTCCACAGGAGCAGAAATTAAGAATAGTTGGGATTAAGAATAGTTGGGATTGTTGTGCCCCTATGTTTTAACTTATAGACTGGAACACTATAGACTGTGTGTGCATGTGTGTGTTCTGTTTGTATTTGGTTGGGTTTCTTTATCTCCATCTGTGTGTGTGTGTGTGTGTGTGTGTGTGTGTGTGTGTGTGTGTGGTGAGAGAGAGAGAGAGAGAGAGAGAGAGAGAGAGAGAGAGAGAGCGCTTGTATGCCCGTGTGTATGTGTGTGTCTGTGATTGATGAAAAGTGTAAAACATACAGAGTGTGAGCAGTAATTGGTATAACTTGATTGCTTTATCTCTCATATTGTCTTCTAATGAAAACAAAATGCCTGTGTATTAAAAATCACACACCCTCTCTCCTTAGGGAATACTGCAAAGAGCTGGAACTTTCCAGAAACAACACAGAGTTCCTGTTGAACTTCATTGCCCTGATGGAGAAAGTGACTCCAGACTCCAAGCAATGTATGTTCAGCTTATGAAAACATCCAATATCATTTCATGCGGGGTTTTTTTTCTTTGTAAAAAGTGTTTTGTTGTTGCCCTGATGGTATTTTCTGCCCTCAATGGTATCTTCAAATGAATCAACACGTAGCCCTGCTGTTTTATATGGCTAAGCGCTACTGAAAGCCACCTCAATGATCGAATTTTGTGCATCGTAGACCGAGTTTGCGAAACGGCAGCTAACGATAACACTAATTCACTAACTGAATGAGGCATGTCAAAAACAAAACCTAATCGATTTGCTTTTGTTTTGAAATGCCCCATTCTGTTACCGTTAGCTGCCGTTTCGCTATCTCAGTCTGCCTTGCATGAAATCCAGTGATTGAGGTGGCTATCGATAGCGCTTGCCACTATAAAACAGTAGGGCTACGCGTTGATTCACGCTGGATTTTTCCTTTAAACCTAACACTAAGGCCGTCCATACACCGGCTCCGTCAGCATTGTGGAGCACTTTCGAATTTGACTATTTTGCAGCAAACCTAGTATAGTAGCCTGTGAAAACAACAATGGATGTCAATGGACGGCACCGACAAAATAGACTTCAATCGTAATTCACAATCGATGTGAGGATCGAATACAGCCCTGTGTGGCCATGTGGCAGAGATGGGCATCGCCCGACGCTTCACACATGAAGCAGGAAGGATTGAACTGAAATGAACCCTTGGATGCAATGCTGCCTGGAGGTTGCTGTTGAGGGCAATAAAAGACCACAGACCTTTATGGTGTTTGTACAAGTAGAAAACTGACTGACTTTGTCTTTGATGACAGGTGATAACTTCCTTCTTCACAACTTGATACTGGACACAGGAATCATTCGCCAACTTGTGGAGAAAGTCTGGAAAAATAAAGATCTAAAAACGTAAGTGCTGCATGCTATATGTTTTGTGTGTGTGTGTGTGTGTGTGTGTGTGTGTGTGTGTGTGTGTGTGTGTGTGTGTGTGTGTGTGTGTGTGTGTGTGTGGGTGTGTGTGGGTGTGTGTATGTGTGTGTATATCAGTTTGTACGTCGCTGTGTGTGTGTGAGAGAGTGTGTGTGTGTGTGTGCGTGTGTGTGTGTGTGTCAGTGTGGTAACCCTCTCTATCTTGTTTTGGTAGATATGGCTTCCTGGCCGTCTTTGCTGCCACAGATGGAGGGATTACGCGAGTCTTCCCCAACAAGTAAGTAACAGTGAGACAGAAGGAAAAGTGGTTTGCTTGCGCTCAAGCCTGGCTGCTACAGGACAGCAGAATCAACAACAGGTTATGAGCCACTTCTGAGAAAGCTTAGAAAGAGCAAAAGATTGAATACTTTTGTAAGCTTTATTATGCTGATGCTTGTGTCAAAACATCAATCCCTTTTTTTGCACCTTAAGTATCAGGGGGGTAAACTCACTGTAGATCAGTTTACCTGACCATATGAGATGGTACTGAACAATTTCTTTTTCTTATTTTCTTTCTCTCACTCACTCTCACACACACACTTGCATACATTTTATACGCTCTCTTCGTCATATTATTAACTTATTTATTTTCTTGAGGAGCACTAAACATAAGATTTTTTCTCTCCTATAGGCTAGGCTACCACTATAATGAGATGTAATAAAGACTTTCTTGAATCTTGAATCTTGAATCTATTGATCTGTCCATCTGTTTCAGAGCTGCTGAGACCTGGGAGGAGGACCCTGAGCCCTTTAATGCTAGCTACTACCGCCGCAGCCTGGACAACAAGGGCTACATCTTCCGAGCTCCATACCGCACAGGTGAGGCTGGACGTAGAAGGGCACCTATAGATTCAGACTCTAGCTGTTCCCTCATCAAGTG
>JAODXP020000013.1:9411824-9421824 GCA_027497455.2 Sardinella longiceps
AAGTTAACCACCACTGACACCCCCCTGGACATGCAGAGTGGAGAGCACCAAGAGAAGAGGGATCTCGCACACACACTCAATGCGGAAACACCTCTCTCCCCTCATCTGCCCTCCAGGGACCAGTTCACTTGGATACGAAGAGCAGAATAGACAGCTGGGATGGAGAGAGAGAGAGAGAGGGGGAGAAGAAAAAGAAAATAGCTAAAGCAGACATTTTTATTTTGCAATGCAAAATTCCTCTGGCTCGATACAATCAGCAATGTGTAGGATCATCATTGGCGGGCCTCAGGAGCGAAGCTGACAGCTCCTCTGTGGCGAGCAGGAGGAGCGGCTGATAACATTTCCCTCACGTTCCTTCTGTTAGCGTTAGCGAGCGAGCGAGCGAGCAAGCGACCGCCGCAGCACACAACCACAACAGCAAACAAACACAGCAAAGCGCTCGCTCACGCTTCTCTCATTTTCCCACCGCTGCTGAGATTGTGTGTGTGTGTGTGTGTGTGTGTGTGTGTGTGTGTAAGCAGATGTCCTGTCCAACGTACCTGCCATTCTCATTGCCACGCAGCAAGCCTCCAGCTGTGAGAACACAGCATCAGGCAGATGATAATGATGATAATGAATCACACACAGTCTGAGGGGGATCTGAGAATGTGTGTGTGTGTGTGTGTGTGTGTGTGTGTGTGTGTGTGTGTGTGTGTGTGTGTGTGCATGCGTGGGCGCGTGGGGTTCGGGGTGGGGGTGAGGTGTTAACAGTGCTGTGTGAGCTTGTGTTGGGGCATTGACAGAAGGGAAGAGGGAAGAACATGACAAACTGACGTCTCACTTTCCTCACTCGCCTCAAAAGGGTTTTGCTTCACTAGCTGTGTCATGAGGCCTGGAGGAAAATTGTGCTTTTTGGAAAATTAGACACAGTGTTTTGCTTTGTCTCTTGTTCTTGTGCATATCCTGTTTTTCACACACGCACACACACACAAACTGTGTATTTACAAGAGCTGTTCAGCCACTTACAGTACAGCCGTTTAAAAGATTGATCTGTTGAGAGAGGCATCCATTGTAAAGGCGAGAGTCCTCTACCAGGGACAGGTGTTTGACACAACGTCTTTTTTTTCACATGCTATTTTTTGTCAGTTTTGCTTTTCTAAATGCTGTATTTTTGTTTTCATTTTGTCTTTTATTGTTACCATTATTCAATTCAAACTCACTCATTTTTGTAGTGCCTTTATGCACTTGCGTTGAACGGTACGGGCTTCTTGTGGATTGTGGTCCTGCTTGCCCATATAGGGGAGGATAGCAGGAGCCAATCAGGGCTGTGGGGTCCCTTCTCCAGTCACGTCAAAGGCCTTACAGCTTCCATAGCACAGCATCCAGACCAGGGGAGGAGAGGAGAGGGATACAGCTTCTCTCCCTCATTTGGGGTTATACCCACCGTACGGGTTATCTCACTGTACGTTTTCCTCCTTATCCTCATAAGGCCGTTTCCATAGCAGCATGGCTGACCAGACGTCGTAGT
The DNA here is from genome assembly GCA_027497455.2 of Sardinella longiceps. Lineage (NCBI taxonomy): Eukaryota > Metazoa > Chordata > Actinopteri > Clupeiformes > Clupeidae > Sardinella > Sardinella longiceps. The sequence goes on from JAODXP020000013.1 coordinate 9,413,332, forward strand.
CAAGAGTCTCTTTGGGGTAGGGGACATCAGCTAAAGCTATACAAGGCATCCATGCGTTGACAGGACCTCAGGCTTTGCCCTAAAGTCACGATGCCGCACCATCAGAAAGCACATGTGGCTGTATCGCTGTCCTCATATCAAAGTTTGTGATCGATAGGGTTTGAGGTCGACTCTAAATCACACAGTCGGTGGCCTCCAGCATCGGTGTATCTGTCCGCAGGCCTTCAGAGGAACAAAAAGTTCATCTCGTTTCTTTCTGCAGATCAACATAATCAATCAGCCTTTGGAGCGTCCGTGTTCTAGTAGAGCTACCTAACTGCTGTAGACCTTTCTCTTGCTAGGGAAGTGTGTGACTATGTGTTTTGTGTTTTTTTTGTGCTCTCGTATGTCTGGGACTGATTGTGTCTATGTATGTGGGGGTGGGGGTGTGAGTGTGTGTGTGTTTTGCTGAGGGTGCTTCTGAAAGATGTGTGCACATGTGGGTTAGGTGGTTGTCTTTGTTGTGTCAATTCAATGTGATTCATACAGTAGGGAAAGAGAGTGGTGTTTGGTATCCTATGTCCATGCAAGGTCATTTGTCTCCTATGATGTGCGTATGTATTTATGTCTGGGGGTGGGTTGGGATATTTGGGAAAGGGGACAGGGGTCTTGTTTTCCAAAAAAAGAAAAAAGGAATCGAAAAGAAAAGAACTACAAACAAGTCTTATCATTTGAGAGAAAATGTACTAATCATCACAGTTGTGAGAAAAAGAATGTTTTCAATATTGATGTCTCTGTTTCTAAGACAACCTAGGTAGGAAGCCTCCCTGTGTTTTCTTGAACTCTTCCTCCTTTGCATCCTCCTCCTTTGCCCCCCACCCCCCATACCCACTGAAGGGATGACTTTCTAGAGGGTTCTATACGGAAGCTTACTTCCGTCGCTCTCCATTTCATAGAAGAAATAAGATTGCGGCAGACTTAAACAACGAGCATCTAGAAACTCACCCCAGATGTGTTGTCTCATTCCCCTGCAGTATCTATCTCCTTTCTGATGTGTTAAACCACCCCTAACATGAGGTTACCAGAGGCCATTAGAATCACTGGCTACCTCTGCTCATGTCCTGTTTAAAGAGCAGATCAATGGAAGCACCAAATCTATTCTTACCTCTTACTGCCTGGCACACACAGGTGGGGGGATTGGGGGGGTTTGGCCCCCTATGTTTGACCCCCTATGTGCTAGGGGCTGTGACTGTTCCTTTGGCTTTCACGTCTACTTTATTATAACCAGGGAGGGGCATGGGAGCAGTGTACAAAATGTCTGCCATCTTAGTGGTACACTACTCACCAACCTGACACTCAATATAATATACAGTAATATGAGCCAACCTTGCAGTACCAGGCTGGTTGGTGTTCAAGCAAGGCACTGTTGAAAAGCTAAATCAAGTCAATGTGGTTCTCAGAAGCATAGTTGCTAACTATGTTAGTTAGCTAAGTTAGCACAGTTAGCAATATAATATACAGTAATATGAGCCAACCTTGCAGCCAACCAGGCTGGTTGGTGTTCAAGCAAGGCACTGTTGAAAAGCTAAATCAAGTCAATGTGGTTCTCAAAAGCATAGTTGCTAACTATGTTAGTTAGCTAAGTTAGCACAGTTAGCTATGTTAGTTGGTTGCAATGCAACCAACGTAGTTGCTAACTATGTTGGTTGCAATGCAATTTCCCATTGCCAGCTAACTAAGTTAGCAACTATGCTTTTGGGAAACTGACACCAGATGTTCCTGAGTGCAATAATTGATGTAATATCCCTTATGGCCGCTCCCCACCTGTCCCTGACCTTTTGACCCTCATCGACCCTTTAGTAAGACCTCTACTGGTAAGACTGGTGACTCTCTGGTGGCCTTAGGACTGGAGTGGCCTACAGTATGTAGTCATTACCTTATTCTCCTTCTGACATGGATTCTTATACTTTGGCCGCTTTAAGATGTGAAACTCATTTAGGAGAAGGAAGAGGAGAAGAGCCTGGAAATGTGTGTGAGTTTGTTTGCGCGCGCGTGTGTGTGTATGTACACTGTATGTATGAGAGTGAGAAAATGAATGTTTGTGTGTCTCCTTATAAGGGGGAAAAAAACAAAGGGAGAGATTTCTTTTGGACTCCATGGCTTCATGGGCCAACATTTTTCGTGGTTTGACAATTTTTCATTTTGCCAAAAAAAAAATAAATAAATAAGAGAGAGAAAAAAAAGACAAGTTCAGTGACAGGAATGGTTGTGAGGGGGGGTGGACAGAGAGAGTCGGTTCTCACTCAGTGATGGGGGTCAAATCACTCCCTCTGTTTAACCTATGACCCCCTGACCTCTCCACCCTCCTGCCTTGTCTATGTAGGTACGTTTCCGTGGGCAACACACGTATGTATGTGATTCTGTAGTCCCTTAGTCTGGTGCCCTGTGACCATGTCTGACAAATGTGTAAAAGAAAAAAAAGCAGTATAAAAGATTAAGATTTCAACATTAAGTGAGACTAAAAAAAAAAAAGTATAAACATACTATATATAGGACTAAAGAACATCTGATAATAAACCTGAGTTTGAGGTCAAATATCCAGTGGGATGTTTTTTTCTGTTTGTGCATTGATCAGTGTGTGGCCTCGTGCGACGCCAAGTCTACGTCGCTCCATTATTTTGTACAGAAGAAACTTACAAAAGAAAAGAAAAAAAAAAGATGAGGGCAAAATTTGTAAAATATTGTGTCTGTGACTCCTTGTAAAATATTTTCAAATTGTTTATTACAGAGAATCAGTTATTAAATAATGTTCATATTTTTCACTTCAACTTCTTGAGTGTTGTCGTTTTTAATAATAATAATCAATTTCATGTATGCACAGTACATTAAAAATTATACAAAAATATAAAAATGACAATCAAAATGTCCTTAGCAACATATTATTTTAAATGGCAGTGGATTCGGGGGCTAATCAGTAACCCCCTTTACAAAATGACAAACCCCCTCTGGTAAAACCCACTTAATGCAGTTTTTATAAAGATTCTGGCATTCCCCATCTTTGATCAGTTGTCATTTCTTAGTTAGGGACATGATCTATGCACACTCGAGAAGAGCACTCAACCTTTCTGAACCCTTTGAAGGCACTTTTTTATATCCAAAATGACTGGTTCCTGCAGGTTCTTGCAATCAGTTACACAATTGTAAAATCTACAATAAATCTCCTTAATGGGACCATAAGAAAAGATCTTGTTAAGATATTAGGTAACTAAACATATTACTCTTTAGTGTCTTTAATAGAAAGTTTTACCTCTGAAAGTGCTTCAGTATAGCAGCCGAGATGGCCAAGGTAATTTCATAGACAACTACTGTAACATGACGGTAGGCTAATGTTTGATTCATTTTCAGAACATACAAAGTTATATGTACAATTGAGAAGCAAGCGGTACAGTGAATTTCTGATAGGAGTGATTTGGTCATTTAGTTATAAGAGTGTTAATTCTAATACATACATACATACATACATACATGTACTGTATGTCTACTGCTGACAATTTGGTCCATCACTTACATTATACTATGAAATTTATAGAAATGTAGCACACAGATCACCAGCAAACACGTCTGGAGATTCATCCATGAAACCTGATTGGGTTTTTCTGTTCTCGCCGACTCCTTCAGTCATAGTCAGTCACAGTTTCATAATGTCTGCAGGAAATGCAGCAGGGCCTTGTGCCAGGTGTCTGGGTCGTCAAGGTAACAGGGATGCCCCGCCCCTTTCATCACTACCACTGTGTGATTGGCCAGCTGGTTCAGGTTCCTCAGTGACACCTCCCCTAGCTGAAGGTCTTGGTCTCCATACACAATAAGGGTAGGGGTCTGATGGGACAGACAGTGTTGGAAATCAGAAGCTTAAAATACACCATTCAGCTCAGGGGTCCGTTTCCCAAAAGCAGTAACTTTGATGGTTACATTGCAACTTCCCATTGCCAACTAGCTCAAGATGAGAACTGGCTAGCAACTATGTTTTTGTGAAACAGATGCCATTAGGCTGCATATACATGCCATACTTTCCACACTTTCAAGTTTAACAACTACATTAATATACTACAGCTTGTTAGGTGTGCTTGACAAGATTCATTCAGCTTATTAGGTAACTAACTTTGTCAAAGCACTTCTTAGTGTAAGAGCAACTAGCAACCACTCCCCCTTTTACACAAGTGAAAATAGAAGATCTTAACAAAAAATAGCACAAATATCTCCCCTCTCTCTCTGAGCTACTGATACACACCCTTGTTCCCAATTGAGTTACAATGAACAGAAAAAGACGCTGCAATATGTTTTCATACCTGGACACTGGCGTATTGCTGGGCACTGAACTTGTCTGTGCAGATGGGTGCAATGGGCACGTAGGCCCTGAGCATGGAGGTGTGCTGAAAGAGGAAGGGCAGGGAGTACATCCCACTGAGGGAGGGACTCACTACCACCACTGGGCCCAGACTGAGAGCCTCACACACCTGCTGAAGAAAAGCTCCAGGGGCCAGCTCTCCAACTGCAGCTGGGGCCACCGCAGCCTTTGATTGGCCTAGACCTGCACAGAACACAAGGTATCCACCCACCAAGAATTATAGACCAATATGCATCCTTCCTGTCATGTCTAAAGAAAAGTATAGAAAAGTTAGTGGCAGATGAATTAATTCTTCACCTCAATTCTTGACAACTTCTACTTATGCAACATGGATTTGAGGGCATTTACATGTTCTTTATAAAAGTGCCTTAATGATAGTACACTGTCCCTCTATAACAAAAAAAGGTTAATAATAAGCCCAAGATAACAGTGTTATGATGTTACTTTACCATGCAGGAACTCATAGTGCATCTTTAAAGTGGAGTGCAAAGGTCTTGAGTAAAAGGCCTTAGGATTATAAGAGTAGGCTATCATCTGTGTTTTTAGATATTTGTAGTCTAGATTCAAGTAGACCCTCTGTCTTATCTAGCCTGGCAAGCCATGCAGCTAGAGTACCAGTAGTCTATCCTAGATTTCTAGTAATCTATCCTAGATTTCTAGGATACTGTCTTGTTGAGGATCCATTGAGGATGCAATTTCTTCATGTCGGAAGGCACAGAAAACCTGTTGCAGAATTCTGAATATAACATGTGATTCTAATAAAGTTACAATATAGCCTAATATCTCCAAATGTTTCCCTTGCTGACCATGTCGAACTAGTTTTAATTTACTTTTTCATAAGTAGCCTACCCTAAAACGTTAATTTGTAAACGCCAACGACCGCGCATGAAATAGTAGTAATAAACAGGAAATTCCGGGGGGGAAATCCCATTTTTGCAAGAGGAACACCGACTACCTGGCAGATCGACAGCCACAGCTCGGAAGCCAGCCTTTGCCAAAGTCTCAAGGGTACCGATATTGAGCCAATTCTCGGAGGAGAAGCGAATTCCATGCAACAGGAGGACAGTGAACCGTGGCTCTCCCGTTCCCGGTTCACCCTGTCGGTAAAACAACGGCGTCCCACTGCAAATCTCTACAGTCACCGTACCCTCTGAGAGCTTCACTGTAGACATGTTCATGTAGGCTAGATAGACCCACTTAGGCCTACTCTTGCAATAGTAACTATCAGAGTTATAGGCTGTAACACGCACTCCGCGACTGTAAACAAATATTCCCAACAACGCCTACGCATACTGTGGGTTGAAGTTCACTTTTTTCGCCTCTGACAGGAAGTGACTTATGAAAGAAGTCTACTGACCTCTAACGGTTGACTTATAATGGTACACCTAGTTGATCCCTAGAGGAGTGAGTGATCAGTCGTAATACTTTATAGAATATCCGCCTATCATTAAAAGTTGGCAAAGATATTGGACTGGTAAAATACAGGATCTTGGCACAATGCGTAATGCAAAGCTGTCTATTAGGATGTACCAACATGTGGATAACCGCCAAATTAAAGTCTTCATAAACTTGAAATAAGTGGCTTATCTGTCATTTAGGTCTTCTTACTTTATTCTCACCAGATTTGATTAGGTTTTCCTATTATGATTCAGTAGAGTATCCCACTATTCTTCCTCTTATAATTTATTCAACCGGAGTAGCCCAAGGCAAGCCACCAGTGCGTTTTCGAGAAAGGCATTAAACGCGGTCATGCGGATCATTTAATAGCTATGAAGAATTGAATGGAAAATTGCCAAGGGCAACTCAGTGAAAAACGTGTTTAAAAGTCAGATTTGGTTAACTATTAATTCATTGATTGCACAGTTGCAATGCGCCGGTGAGCGTGTCCGAAGCGACGTCAGGACAGTTTGAGGCCTTTAAATAGCCTATCCTAATATGTATTCTCTCAAACAGACTAGCTGTAACATACATTAAATGTGTCACCTAGACTTAATATTGCCGTGTGTGTGAATACTTTCGGAAGTTAGCCAGGATACCCCTACGACCACACAAGAGTGTTTGGGACAAGTTCCAGCTAGATCATCCCCAGGCTACCTCCGAGAATCAGCACACGAGTACAACTATGAACACAGTTTTTCTCAGCACGTTGTTGGTCTTCTGGAGTTGTCCTGCCGACGGTAAGAATTTAAATACACCCTGGCAGAAATAATAGAAAATAACCTATATTAGGCTACTGGGCAAACACGTTTTATGTTATGTAGGCTACCTTTTACTGGTCTAAATTTTATATCTCAAAATATCAGCAGTTCATTTAAACGACCATATTTACCTGGAAGAAAAAATCGATGTATCACCATTCAAGTTATTTTTCTACAAAATGTTGTTTTTTCCCTCTCTTAATCTGGCTAAATTTCGTGATGTAATGCCACGAATATCAGACCTCTTGTGCCAGTCGGTGGTGAGAAATCTAAATCGTTTATCAAGTCATACGTGCAGACATTTGGGTGTTGTCTGCCCTGGTCCAATAGGCCTACATGCTTTTAATTGTGTGTCAGTACCCAAAGCCTTTCCATCTGTGATAGAAGACAGGATCTTAGGTCCAAAGGTTGTGTGTTGTGTGTGTTCAGGGTCCACTACTTGTCACAATACATGGCATCAGGGATAGACCAGTAGCTAGATCATGTTTGATTAGACAGAAAACACAAACAACTCATTTTCAACAGCCCTTTTTCAAATAATCATTTTAGACATTATTTCTGATATCATTGTGGAAATCAATTGCATTTAGCTGACAGTACAGTAAGACAGTACATAAAGCTGCCAACTAATTATAGATAGATAGATAGATAGATAGATAGATATACTTTATTCATCCCAAAGGCAAATTCCATAGTTTCAGCAGCTTAAACATACAACAGACACAGATCGGCTTGCTTGTTAGAGGTTTCAGAGGATGGTTGCTTGTGGATGCTCTTGGATGTGTTTATATTTGTGTTTATATTTGTGTTTGTGTTTGTGTGTGGCGTACAGGAAGTCGGAGTGCACTAAATGACTACCAGCGCTCAGAGGGGAGGGAGCTGGTGGCTAAAGCCTGGAATGCAGACAGGGTGCGTCTGATAGCCGGGCTTACCCTGGAGCAGTGTGCCCAAAGATGCACGGATGCCACAGACTGCAGGTGTACACACACACACACACACACACACACGCATACACACATAGAGACACACATACACGCGTGCCACACACACACACACACATACACACACATACACGCATAGACAGAGACAGAGAGACATACGCACGTGAGGGAGAGAGGGACACACACACACACACACACACACACACACACACACAGAAGGAAAGACACATGTGCACATCGAGAGAGAGAGAGAGAGACATTTGGGAGATCACAAATGCACACAGGTGCTCAAACACTTAAATGCAGTGTAATTACCATTGTAAGAGATGCACGGATGTGACAGACCAGGTTCTCTTGCACACACACACACACACACACACACACACACACACACACACACACACACACACACACACACATTTGGGAGATCCCAAATGCACAAAGATATACAGTGTAATTACTGGTGTAGATGTACAGATGCAACAGACTGCAGGTTCACACACACACACACACACACACCAACAACACACACACACACACACACACACACACACACACACACACACACACATTTGAGAGCTCACACACAAACACTGAGCCACACACATATGCACAAATTCAAATATACAGTGTAATTGCCAAGCATGCAAGCCCAAAATATGTGATTTAGCGCTCTTGATGATGCAATGGGGTTTTTCCCCACAGTGTGACAAAAATACTGCAAATGTCGCAAGCTTTCTTCTCAGTTTTCCAGTTAAGAAGTCCACACACATGGATATTCAGTTCAGTTTTTAGACAAATATGCAATGCAATTTACTAATGGCTCTACCACTGAATTTGCACATTGAGTGAAAGAGATTCATATTCAGACTTGATTGTTTTATGTTGTCTAAGTTGTTTTAAAATATGAATTATTATGTTCCTCTTAGAGCATTCAACTATGAGACTCGTCCGACTATTAACTGCAAAC
>JAODXP020000013.1:9426824-9431824 GCA_027497455.2 Sardinella longiceps
ACAAAGTGTCATAGCTGCAAACCACACAGAGCTTTATAGGGCATCTGTAAAGTCTATATTACATTGTAATAATGATCATATATCTTTGTGTTAAATTCTTATGTGTCTGTAGCTTGATACATTCATGTGGGACTCATATGTACATGATCTGTAGAGAAGGCTATAGTGTAATATATTGAAGTGTTGCCGCTCAGGGTAGAGATGACCCCCGACTTTTTTGTCTTCCTCCTCTCTCTTCATTCTTATCACCCCCCTCTTCTCTCTCTCTTCATCTGTGTCATTCTCCTCTTTCCCATCCCTTTACTCTCCCTATTTATGTCCTGTCATCTCATTCTCTCTTGTCTACTGCTCATCTCATCCTCCTATCCTCTCATGTTCTGTCTCTTCTCTGCTCTTCTTTTCTTTTCTCTTCTCTTCTCTTTCCTCTCCTCCTATCTTGCTCTTTTCTGCTCTCCTCCCTTCTCTTCTCACATCCTCTTCTCCTCCTATCCTCCTCTCCTGTACTCTCCTTTCCTCCACTCTCCTCTACTCTCCTTCCTTCTCTTCTCTTCACCTCTCCTCTTTCCTCTCTCTGTTCTTCCCTTCTCTTCTCTTTCATTTTTTCCATTTTGTCCTCCACTCCCCTCCTGTCTGTTGTGTCTATTCACTTAGTCATGGGAAAGTAAAATGTGTTACTTACCAAGGTGAAATGTGTTCAAATGTGTTGCTGAATTACATACACTGTTCGAGTGATAATGCTTTGAGTTAATGATATTGTGTGAATCCTGTATAAATCTAGAATATGAAAATGATTTTTTTTTTGTGAAAAAATAAAATAAAACCTGCTCCCCGCTGTGTCTAAAATATCTGTTTACAATCAAAACACTGTAAACGCCTGATAAAAAATGGCCTTTTTCTCAAAAAGTGGTCAAGTGGAGTTAGGGGGGTTTTGCATCTGAATTCTTCATATCCTCTTCTGAGTCTGAGTGAACTAACAACACAACACAACACTCTCCATCTCTCATTCCCTCCCTCCATGTCTCAGCGGAGGCTCCAAAGCGCTCCAAGCTGCGCTCCAGCTACACCACCCACTGTTTCCGTGGCCGCGGGGAGGATTACCGTGGGAAGGTGAACGAGACCACCTCAGGGATCCCCTGCCAGCGCTGGGAGGCCCAGCAGCCTCACGCTCACCCCTTCTACCCACAAATCTACGAGTGCAAGTGAGTCCCAAATGTCCTGGCCATAGCTGTCCTACGGAATGGGCTTATCTCACTCCTGAACATTCTGATATTCCATGGTAGTAAACTGGACATTGAAATCATTGAAATGCATTGGATTTATGCCTCTTTCTGACTTGAAAGACATGGGTAATAACATTTCAAACATGTCTAAATTCAAGCATGTCTAAATTCACTTTCTTTCAACTAATACACATTTGAAGCCCACAAATTATCCTGAAAAGATACAAATGGTTTTACATTTATGTGCATGAAGCTTCTATCTATTCGCGACCTCCCAATTTGTGTGCTTCATATATATATATATATATATATATATATATATATATATATATATATATATATATATATATATATATATGGGCAATTCCAGCGTTATGGACGTGACATTTTCGTGCATTATTGCATGAACATACAAGGCTTCAGATAACCTCCGCAATACCTAGCATGTATCTTCACAATGTTTTTTCATATTCTTCTGCAAACTCCATGTTTCGAATACAGGCAAATCAGTTTGTTAAAATTAATATCATGATTTAGCTATCATGTAAGAATATGAGGGCCTTATCAATTTGCGTTATGGACGATGACGCACACAAACTGCGATCAAACTTTTTTAGAGTAGCGTTAGTTTTTGCTACAGGTTGAAGTCCGCTGTGCACAATTGTCTAGTACGAAATGTAGAATATTACTACATGTCACTACCATAACAGTGACACCTCAGTAAAGCCATTTCTTCCAATGAGAAACCGACTTAATTTCAAATGTAAATGTGAAATTAAGTCTTTCTCGGTCTTTCACTTGGGAGACATGAGCGTTATGGATGTGACGTAATATGGACGTGACGTCTGGAAAACACCCTCCAAAATCGATCACACAAACAATTGTGAACGGCTCGGATTTTATACCTGTAAATCAAGATGTAAATTTTATGTTTATCTATATTCAACCATGGAGTTTGCATAAGAATATAACATGATAGCGAAATACTGCTAGCTTTGTGTGATGTTATCACGCCACTTATGCCCATCAATAATGCCCCTGCATAGACGTTACGTCCATAACGCTGGAATAGCCGGTACATATATATATATATATATATATACAGTATATCCTAGTTGCGGAACACTTGCTCGAGTTGAAGTGTTTAGGGCATGGAGACAAGGATGGACTTTGTGGCATTGGAAGTTCATTCGGTAGAAGTCACCATTTAGGTAGTGGTCATCATGTAGGTGGCCAGACATATCCATCATGGGGCTTTTGAGAGGAATGGAGGTTGGTACTGTATGTGCTCGTGGAGAGGTTGGTCGCCATATATATCTATTGAAGTCAACATTTCCTTTTAAAGTGTCTGGAGAAATACAAAGAATCCCATGACACTGTTTACACACCACACACAAATATTCTAGGCTCCTGACAAACCACAAATCTTCTGCAAGGTCATATTTTCATATGCAAATCAGCTTTGTGGCAAACTTGAGGTGGACTTCTGCCAAAGTTGTGGTGGACTTAATGAAAGATTATCCTAGTGGCAAATTTGTAATTACAGTACACTAAAGGTTCACTGCAACTTTGCCTTTACTGGTCAATTGTTTTGGTACTGTAAATCAATGGCAAGCATATTTGCCACTAGTGTCTATTTCTCATTGTTGCCAGAACGTCGCTGTAAATTTGTCACTAATGGCAGACTATGGCAAACATCTGGCAACATATTGGTGCTAGTCACTGTACTGTTTGCCACAAATTAACCACAGCTTTGCAGCAAACTTGCAGTAAACATTTCTTGTAAATGACAGGAACTTTTGTAGACTACAAAGAAGGTTTGCTATCTATGACTAATTCTTTGCCTTTCTACTCTAATAATGAATCACACTTTTTAATTTCTTGATATATTGTCTTAGTGTTGGACTGAAAGGCAACCACTTGATGTGACTTGATGTCTATTATGATAACACACAAGTTCTGAGTAGTGCAAATTACAAACAAATGGGAATATTTGCCAACTGTTTTCTGTATGTCTGTCTGTCTGTCTGTCTGTGTGGTTGCAAATGTTGCTGCTGCAAAGGCAGTCGGAGCAAAGAGTTCTCTGTAATTTTATGTGGAACTGGACAGAAGGACAGAGATAGACTAATGTTTATACAGTATCATTCACATTTACAGTTCACACAGACAGACAGATAAACAAGCAGATAGATAGATACATGTAGATAGATAGATAGATAGATAGATAGATAGATAGATAGATAGATAGATAGATAGATAGATAGATACTTTGTTTATTGAGAAAGAAATGAAAGGAAATGCCTCTGAGACGGTTGATGTACTGTATGTCTATGTGACGTCCTGAATATACTGTATCTGTAAGTTCACACATACTGTATGCTTACTTATGTTATTTTATGTATAATTTATAACATTGCTTTGGCAATACAAGCATTTTCTTGTCATGCCAGTAAAGCACCTTTGAATTAAATTGAACTGAATTGAATTGAATTGAATTGAATTGAATTGAATTGAATTGAATTGGATGATCTGTCTTATTCTACTCTCCTCGGCAGGGGTCTGGAGGAGAACTACTGCCGGAACCCCGATGGCTCTGAGGCCCCCTGGTGTTTCACGTCGGTCCCAGAGATGCGAACGGCTCTGTGTCTGCAGATCAAGCGCTGTGCTGATGACATTGAGGCCGAAGGTGCGGTACAAAACCATTGTGCTTTAACGACTCACGTGAATGCCCACTTTGTGGCTAGTGTCTACTTTATGGTTAATGTTAACTATTCAGTACTTGTGAACCAGTCATGCATGCAAAGTGCTTATTGTTTCTAAATGGTTCATGAAGAACATCTCTGTGTTTGAGCTTCAGATATTTTAGGAGTTCATAAAAAGAGTCATCACGCATCACACAGTTGTCACACATCACCTGAACCCAGTCTAAACCCATATCCCATGGAAAACTAGTGCAGTCATGGCAAGGTAGCCATTGTACTCTCTCCACACCTGTGTTCACATTACAGATTGCTATCATGACAATGGGAAGAACTACAGGGGTGCCGTTCACAGGACTCGCAAAGGTATCAACTGCCAGAAGTGGAGCGCACACACCCCACACAAAACCATGTGAGTTCCACCTAAAGTAATTCTTTCATTATCTTTTAATGCAATTCACCTCAGAGTATTGCCTTCCTCATCTGAAAATGAGTGTCACCTTGGTGCTATTAGGGCAGAGGAGAGGCATCCATAATTACTGCATGGCAAATGCAAAATTAAAGTGTGTATAGTGCATTTCGTACTTAAAAAGCAGTTCAAGGTGCTTAACAGAATTAAAATATAAAAGAGAAATATAATCAATAGAGGTTAAAAAATAATTTATTAAGGTGCTCAGCTTCAGCCTACTCAGAGGCTGCCCCTCTCATGAAGGAGTCTTCCAAGGTCCTTGATTCCAAACACCGTCTCAAGTATATCTTTGCATATCTCCAGGATCAACCAGAAGACCTACCCTGATTCAAACCTGACGGAGAACTACTGCCGCAACCCAGATGGGGACTTGCATGGCCCCTGGTGCTACACCACTGACCCCAAAACAGAGTTTGATTACTGTGCCATCAAACGCTGTGGTAATGTCAAAAGTTTGTTTCCTCACAGGGTCCACTATTGTTCCATCTATAATTTAGAGGTTCCGTTAGGCAGTTAGCTTCAGTGTAGCCTGACATAGCCCACCCATAATACTGCTGTTTGTCTGTATTCATGGTCTGGAGGTTCTTTAACCTGACGCGACTATAGGGTGGG
>JAODXP020000013.1:9436824-9466824 GCA_027497455.2 Sardinella longiceps
ATTCATCAGGTTCATACTGTTTGTTGAGAAATGTAATTTGTGTCACTTATGTTACTGTCAGTGTTTCTCAAGCCTTTACAGACCAGGGACCCCTTGCCCCAGATTTTTTTTTTGTTCAGGGACCACCTGCCCTTGCTCTCTCTCTCTCTCTCTCTCTCTCTCTCTCTCTCTCTCTCTCTCTCTCTCTCTCTCTCTCTCTCTCTGAGTCACACGTAGCTACCCTTTACCATTAATGCAAATCACCAGCCTTGCATGATTTACAAATACTTCAAATTCTGGTAACCTAAAGTGTCTGATATATATTACAGTACTGCTTCACAGTATTCAGAGAACAACTCAACTTTAACCCTCTAATACTGTAATCTTGTATCGAATTCAGACTAAATTCTCATATTTTTAGATATCCCCTTGCAGGCCTCTTCAGCTTGCTCTAAAACCACCAGTGGTCCCCTGACCACACTTTGATAACCACTGTGTTACTGTCAGGGTATAAAATTAACTTTTTGACCCATCTGCCAATGGCAGGTAAGGCCTGATCATTTACCAGCCAAAAAAATATTTTCACCAGCCACTGAAATAAAATTTAGGGTGCTTTTTTTTAGGACAACTTTATGTTTCTCCCAGGTGTCTCTGTAACAAAGGCTATAATACACCCAAGTTCAAAATGTACTTTAAGCTTATAGCAGATGTAGTGCCTTTTAAGGCAAAAAACACCATTGAGCCTTCTAAGGCTGTGCTGCCAGCAAAGTGCCGTTGTGGGCAAAAAAACACCTTTGAGTGTGTTAGGGTGTGGCAGGGAGTGCAGGACAGGTAGTCTGGTACACTGATGATGCCACTCACAGAGTTCTCTGCCTGTGTTTGCTTCTGTCCCTCCTGTACTGTACTGTACTGTACTGTGTGTGTCCAGCCCAGCGCAGTTTAACGAGCGCGTCTCTCAGATCTGCCTGCCCCCTGAGCGCCTCATTGTTCCCGAGGGCACCGAGTGTGAGATCGCAGGATGGGGGGAGACCCAAGGTATCAGTAAACACATCTCACAGCATCTCTACCTCCTGCTTTATACTTCTTTACCCATCCATTCATCATTTTCTCTCTCCCTCTCTTTGCCTCTTTTTATCACTCACTCTTCACCTTCATATGCCTGGCTGTCTCTCTCTTTCTCTCCCTCTCTCTCTCTCTCTCTCCCTCTCTTTATCACTCTCTCTTCACCTTCATACATGTATGTTTGCCTGTCTCTCTCTTTCTCTCTCTCTGCCTCTCTTTATCACTTTTCTTCACCTTCATATGCCTGTCTGTCTCTCTCCTTCTCTCCCTCTCTTTATCACTCTCTCTTCACCTTCATCTGCCTGCCTGTCATTCTCTCTTTCTTCCTCTCTGCATCTGTATACCATTCTCTCTTCACTTTCATCTGTCTCTCTTTCTCTCTCTGTCTCTCTGCCTCTCTTTATCACTCTCTCCATCTTCATATATTTCTATTCTATTCTCTCTCTCTCTCTCTCTCTCTCTCTCTCTCTCTGCCTCTCTCTCCAACAGTCTCTCTCCTCCCTCATTGCACACTCTCTATCCCTCTCTCCACCCATCTCTCCTTTTGGGTATCATTCCCATTGAGTTCCTTATCAAACTCTAATTTCCCCAAACTGTATGAATTACAGTGCACTACTAAAGTAATACAACCAGTCTTAACTATTCCCCCAGAACAATAACAGTGCCAACAGCACAGCTGCACAATCTGTTTATTTGATTTTGCCTGTATAATATTTGATTTTAACTTGCAATATTTCATAGTAATGAATCACATTCATTTATTCTTAGTTAATTAGAAACAATTGTGAAAAATGCAACTGTATCACAATTGTAACATACAATTGTAACAATACAATTGTTGTATTGTAACAATACAATTGTTATACTATAAAAGATTATTGACAAAAATTACTATCCAATAAAATATGAGTATAATATACAGTACAGACCAAAAGTTTGGACACACCCTCATTCAATGCGATTCATTTATTTCCAGGACAGTTTATATTGTAGATTCTCACTAAAGGCATCAAAATTATGAATGAACACATATGTAATTATGTGCTTAACAAAAAAAGTGTGAGATTATGACAAACTTTTGGACCTGAACCCGATCAACATGGTTTGGGGTGAGCTGGACCGCAGAGTTAAGGCAAAAGAGCCGACAAGTTCTTAGCATCTCTGGGAATGAATAACTCTTCAAGACAGTTGGAAAACCATTTCAGGTGACTACCTCTTGAAGCTTATCCAAAAAATAAAAAAAAGGACAAAGCAGTTATCAAAACAAAAAAAGGATACTTCTATGAAACAAGAACATAAAACATGCTTTCTGTTATCTCACACTTTTTTTTATTAAGTTCATAATGCCACGTGTTCATTCATAAGTTTATTTATTTAGTAGATTGACACTGAAGGCAACAGTCATGAAAATAAAGTAAATAATTTAATGGGAAAGTGTGTCCAAACTTTTGGTCTTTACTGTATATAAATATAAATATAATTGTTTACACGTTAATTATACATACAATTTCACTGCATGTCCCAGTATGTTTATGCATACTGTAGGACACAAAATGTTTTCTGAAAGTCCCTCTCTGCGTCTTTCTCTCTCCCTGTAGGCACAAGCGATGATACTGTGTTGAACATCGCAAAGATGCCCGTCCTTAGCAACAAAGAGTGCAACAAGCATTTCCGTGGCCGTGTGAAGGAAAACGAGATGTGCACCAGAGCTTTCTATGGAGGCGTGGGCGCTTGTGAGGTAGAGTAGCACAAACACAACACACACAACTCCTCTCTCCACTTCTACATTTGTTTTGCTCTCTCACTTTTTATCACTTTTTACATGTTTTCCTTCCTCTGCCCCCCCCCCCTCTCTCTCTCTCTCTCTCTCTCTCCCCCTCTCTCTCTCTCAGCGGGATTACGGTGGGCCCCTGGCCTGTCAGTACAGTGACTGCTGGGTACTGGAGGGAGTGATAATCCCTATGCGCCGCTGTGGCCACCCGGGACAGCCCAACATCTTCATCCGCGTCTCTTTCTATGTGGACTGGATCAAGAAGGTCATGGTCATGGCCTAGCACACACACACACACACACACACACACACACACACACACACACACACACACAACCATACGCACACAATTTTCTTACAACTAATGCTTTCTTGATGATAATGGCCCAAAGTTACGCATAAGCACAACGACTCAACTGTCATTTTTATCTGTGAATATTATACTCTTTCTACAATTTACATTGTCTTGCCATGTGTCTTTCATTTGTTATTGGAAAATTGGTTTGGGATTGACAAATATGTTCATGTGTGTGTGTGTGTGTGTGTCTGTGTGTTTGTGTGTGCGTGTGTGTGTTTTTCGGGTTTTGTAAGTGACATCAACAAAGAAAGATGTTGCGACCCTGTGCGTGAGAAGATGTGTCTTTCACTGTTTCAGTCAAAGTACTGAGAACTTGGGAATGCGCGACTACCAGTAACTTATCGTTTCGTTTCAGAGATAATGCAACATGCGTCACAGTATTAATGTAGGGTAGGACTGACAATGCCTCTAAGTTACGTAGTGACACGCACATCTTGTGACGCACTCAGAACTTCCGCTCTGTAGGTGTCAGAGGGTTTGTTTGGTTGTCAAGTGCTACAGCTCTGTAAGCAACCGACGGAGAACACAGCTGGTTTACGGCTGATCTGTGCATGACAGAGAAAACCACCAGTTTTGCCGTACAACTGTGCACCTTAGCGCACCTATGTCAGGATCGGCACTGATGCAATTTTATGAAATTATCCATTTACGTGATCCCAAATGATCAGATTTATATTAAAAAAACTTTTCTGGCTTTCTTACCATTTGTATAGTTCTCTCTCTCTCTCTCTCTCTCTCTCTCTCTCTCTCTCTCTCTCTCTCTCTCATTGCATTTTGTTATTTTATCTGGAATTAGACATTCTCTCCTATATTCCTTTACCAGTAACCATTGTCAATGAAGAGGTCTTCCTACAGTGGTCATCATTCCTGACTTACAGGTCCAGAGCATACCTCATGTTACACACACACACACACACACACACACACACACACAGAGAGAGACTTCTCCAGGGCAGTGGGGTGTCCGGCTGGCCGTCCTTTGGTGTCATGAATGCATCTGAGGCGTGGACAGAAGTGTGAGCAGTGCACATTCCTGGCAGTTCTATAGGAGGGTTTCTGAAGGCTAGCAAGCCAATGAGCCTGATGGAATCCAGCTTAAACAAACCTCAAGACTGGGGCCAGTGCCGCACGCAATCTCAAACAATGCAAGCTCATTTACACACACACACACACACACACTCACTCACCCAGAAGAGCACTCACACAAATGAACAGCTTCTGTATATTGTCTCAAATTATTCTTCAAAAAAAAAAAGAAAAGAAAAACTTTCTCATCTAAAATAATGGAACGTAAAATAATTGTAAAAGTTGTAGGCTACTTTTACCATAAAAAAAAAACAGTTTGCTCCATACATTTCAGATGGACTTCTTTACATAGATATGTAATATGTTGAACATAGATTTCACGAATAGATCTTTATGTGCTCAAGGTCCGCCTCTCAAGTGGGAGGTGGCTTTCACTATACTGCAAAGGCTGTTACGAAAGCCTATAGCTACGCTTCTAAAGGTTGGCAAAGTAAGCAAGGCTTGAGTCTGTGCTGCAGACTTAAGCTGTTCAGCTCTGTCCTTTAGGAAGGAAGAGAAAAGAGAGAGGCGCAGGTAGACACATGTGAGTAGGTATCTCAATATTTAATCTCTATTCCCTTGGATTAAAAAAAATAATCCACTTTAATATTTGCGGCTCGTATTTTGTTTGATGTGCACGGTATGCACGCCCGCTCATGCAGCTGTAGCTGGAAGCCAGCTGTAAAGAGTAAACATGTTTATTAAATTCTTCGTCATTTGAAGTGTGTCAGAAAAGTATTGATGTTTACAGCAGCCTACGCAGTTTCCTCTGACAAGGATGTGGAGATGAAACTCAGACTATAGGTTTAAGGTTCGAGACCTTCTTAGCACAACAAGGTCGCTAATGTTATTAGGCTGAATTGAGCACGAATGGCACGCATCTGCCTCAGAAGAAGCATTTAAGTCGGAGTTCCATTGGATTGGTTTTCAGTAGGTTATCTTACTCAGCTTTACCCGGTAATAATGGGCATCCTGCGAAAGTATTATTCTAGCAGAGGATGCCACGGTTAAGCTTCTTGTTTATACAGCACTGTGCACTACTGGACATTAAATCAGTACATTTCGGGCGGCTATCTTGCCATTGCCAAGTGTAAGCTCTCCAGTGTGGTTGTAGTTGACCACTTCAGACAGCGATCAAGCAATGTTTACATGAGTGTCTGCAGCACGTTGTACGGATGCCGAGAGCTTCATGTTTGAAATGCGAATTGGCTAGCTAATTTTCAAATTTGGGATCCAATTTTTGTGTTTCTATTATGTTCATTAATCCTGATTCTGATTATTTGTTTTTCTTTTTTTTTCTTTCATTTATTCTTTTTTTCTTTTGAAGTTCTTATGTAACCATTTTTTTCATAATGCAGGTGGCAGGTTGGATTTACAATAGTAATCGTGAAACTTGGTAGAAATATCAAATTGTTTATTTAATTATGAATTCGAGATATTTGTTTTTATCATGGATTAGAATATTATTGTGTACAAGGCAAGGAGGATAATAGGATAATACTATTAAGATATACGCGGCCACATACTTTGTGTCTGTGTGTGTGTGTGTGAGAGAGAGAGAGAGAGAGAGAGAGAGAGAGAGAGAGAGAGAGAGAGAGAGTGTGTGTGTGTGTGTGTGTGTGTGTGTGTGTGTGTGTGTGTGTGTGTGAAAGAGAGGGAGATTAATTGGAAATGTATAAACACATGTATAGAATATGTATTTAAAAGTTATGTAGGTATAAAATAACACCAGAGAGACAACTAATACTCATATCATGAGTTACAAAGGGACTTTCTGGCTCTTATTACTAATTTACACATCATTGTTTAGTTTGCAGACTTGACAAATGCAGTATTAATTGTGAAACTGCTATACTTATCACTCATCTTCAAAAGAATTATACAAGGTCTCAGAATATCGAAATGGACCGCTGTCATATTCATTGCATAAGTACATAGTGTATACAAAAAAAGAGAGAATCAAAATCCTTTTTTATATAGCCTAAAGATAAGTTCCCCGGAAAGGAAAGACTTTGTTACATCTATATGACTGCTATTACACATCTAAATGATTACATGAAATTTCAGGATTTGTTAGATAAAAAGTATGTAAAATAATTAAATAATTCTACTCTTGTTCTCGTTATGACATGTTGTTTGGCAAATGTCACACCCATCACACTGAAAATGTCCATTTGTCTTTTCAGAATAGCGAGTGTGTGTTGTTGCGACATAAACGCAATGATTTGGTTAGAAATGAGTAAATAAGGCTCACATCTCTTGAATTTCCCCTTGGGGATCAATAAAGTATCTATCTATCTATCTATCTATTTATCTATCTATATATCTATCTATTTATCTATCTATCTGTCTACATAGGTTAACCGTACAGTTGTGTTTATTTGAGCAGCTCAGTCCTCGCCTTTCCAGATCTGAGAGCTGCGGAGGTCGTCCATGCTCCTGCGTCTGTCCGAGAGAGTCAGGTGACCAGGGCGGATGGAGGCGGGGTCAAGCAGTCAGAGTACTGAGGAGGCGGGGCCAGCCTCGGGGGAGGAGCCACAGCCAGAGCCGCCGCGTCGCGGGAGGGGTCGGCCACGTAAACAACAGGAGGTCAGAGGTTAAAATCATAACAGTGGGCGTCATGGCGATTTTTTAGCTTGTCTCAGGTTATGTCAGGCCCTCTCAGAATAAAACGACTTGAGGTTACACCCTTTACCTAAAATCACGAAAGCTGGCTGCGTAATCTCCCCAATGCAGCCGTGCGAGTTACAGAGATGTTTTGTAATCTGTAGTCTACCTTGAATTCCCAATAAGTAGAGCTAGAAATACCCCTGTCTGACTCTGGGGTTGTAGCCAATTAGCTACTTTGCAGAGAGCGTAGTACTTTTCTTAAGTGGGAAGACGAAAAAGAAAAAGAAAATCCCAGTGGGCGTTTAGAGGAAGCCTGCTGCATCAACTGATTGGTTCCTGTTGGCAGCATACAGTAAATTGCATGTCTGTCCAACTTGATGTCATCTTCAGACGAACCTGGTCAGAATTACTGTCAAGCCACGCTATGACAGACGCTATATGACTATTTTACAGAACTCTAGCCAGTGTGGTTATTCCCTGAGCTGCTGTCACTGTTGTGTTAAGAAGTATGTTGTCACACACTAGCAGTATATCACCACACTGTCTCATGAATAAAAATGAGCAGTCCAGTTAATACAGACGACAGTCTTAGGATCCTTAACCAAATTTATGGCAAACATGACACTCAAAAGGCACATTGGCTGCTGTTCCTCCTGCAGAAGGAGGCAGAATATGCCCACTTGTCCAGGTTAGTTATCACACATGAGGATACAATGTGCATTGGGTGTTATTTGAGGCATCTTTGTGCTTTGTGCTGTTTATGTGATTATGGGCACTCTGATTATACAGACCTATGGGCAATGTGGTTTTACTGCCAGTACTTGATCTCAGGCACAGTACTGTATGGTCGAAGCATACTATTGAAGAAGCTCTAAGTTATCTGCAGGTGTAAGAGCACTACTGGGGCCAAGTGGAGTTTCAGTACGCTGATGAAGGCTGTTTTGATTTGGAAATGAATCGGTAGCTGAAAGTGGCAGTTGATGTGATGACCACATGAAAATATCAGTTAGATGATCAGAAAGATTCTGAGACTTTACAACACAACACACTGAGTCAGTTTTGACAGACAGTCATTCTGAAACGTTCTCTTTACTGAGTTTCTCTCTCCCTGTCTCTCTTACTCTCCTTTTCTCCCTCTTGTTCATTTCTCCCTCTCTCTATTCCTCCCTGTCTCCTCTCATCTCCTCTCATCCCCTTTCCTGCCCTTCACCCATTCTTCATTTCAATTTTTTCTCTCCATCTCTCTCTCTCTCTCTCTCTCTCTCTCTCTCTCTCTCTCTCTCTCTCTCTACCTCCATCCCTCTCTCTCTCTCTCTCTCTCTCCATCTCTCTCAGGAGCCTGTGGGTCCCCCTCCTCCCAGGAGACCTCGCGGGAGGCCCAGGGGCAGTAAGAACAAGCAAGTCACACCCAAGGTACACACAGACACACACACACACACACACACACACACACACACACACACACACACACACACACACACACTAACTGAATGCTGCCCTGTCTCTGAGCTCACTGTCTGAGTAAGGCTTGTATTCAGCGGATGGATCCCAGGAGACCTTGAAAGTGTCTTGTGAATCTCATACCTTTGAGTTATGTTGAAGATAATGGCTGCCTACCTTCCTCATATAGAGAAACAGAGAAATAATGGCAAATAATATACTTGAAGGAGGCTGGCAACTTATATCCCTTCCATTGCCCTACATCCCCCCAGCGGCCATTATTCCACTTAGCACACAGTTGCAACTCATGAGTATAGACAAAAAGCACTAATTCAAACATAAAGAAAACATGAGGCGCAGTCTTAAAAGCAGCTAACTGTTGCTATTCCCTTTAGTTATTGACCACGGTAACCTTCTTTGGATACAGGTCATGGTGAACTTCTTCACAGCTTATTCCATTGTTGCTGACTAGTTGTCAGGTGCTTCTTATAGTTACCATTCAAAGGCATGGATATAGTGCACTGATAAAGCCTTTTTACCAGATCTTCTTCATAGATGTCCTGTTATCAATTAATAATAAACTCTTATCAGGCAGTATTTACAGTATTTAAATTGTTCATGCGATAACTAATAACTCTCATAGTATTATAACATTGGTATTAGAAATAGGATTTCGTACACAATGTACAGTAGATGGCTAAAATATAAAAGATTATCATCATCACTGCTTTTTCTTTCCATGGAAGGTTTGCTAACTTGTATTAATTCCCTCTCTCTCTCTCTCTCTCTCTCTCTCTCTCTCTCTCTCTCTCTCTCTCTCTCTCTCACTCACTCTTTCTCTCCTGCAGAAAGTGGAGGCAGTAGGCCAGAGAAGGCCCCGTGGTCGGCCTAGAAAATGGGTGAGTGAGCATCTCCATGATGACACACCACAAGCCTAAGTCTAGAAGTAGAATCTAGAGTCTCACTACATTCACTGCGCTGTCAGTGCTTATTAAATGGGTTCTTCCCTGAGCTAGAGATGAATTGAATGTATTGACCTCGAAGTTTTGACCTCGAAGAACCAAGTTCTTGGAACTAAATCAGTGGGTCAGCCCCGTCTAACCTCCAACTCTTTGTGTTCCACAGCCACAGAAAATCAGGGAGGAAGAGCAGCAGGTGAGACTTAACAATTATTTTCAAAGATGTAAATATAACCACAAGTCCAGTTCGCACTGGTCAGTGTCACCGACCGGGGAGAGGGGGACTGGGGAGTTAGGATGATTCTAATGATCAATCGATGGGCCTGAAAGGCCTGACATTGACAAGGGGGCCCGGAGAATATTTTTGTATCATAATTAATATTCGGGGGGCCCAAAATTATTTTTTGTCACGGAATGCTAAATTTCTAAGCACTGGAAACAGATTGATTGGTTTTTGCAAAGTTTATAAGACCATAGTTTGCATAACCTTGTAGTAGAGACCTTATCCAGTCATCACAATACTGCAGAGGGCTCTACCAATCAATTTAGCATTTGAAATTCCCCATTCTTATCAGCTGAACATCAGATCTAGACACATGGCCTAAACTTTCCCTCCCACCCAATTTAGCATCATTTTACCTGGAAATATGAGTGTGTGCTGAGACATTTGTCAGAAATGAGATTAAACATTGGATTAGGGGGTTCTATTTAGAGTTTTTTTTATAATGTGTGTGTGTGTGTGTGTATGCTTGTGTGTGTGTAAATGTGCATGTCTGTCTGTGTGTGTGTGTGTGTGTGTGTGTGAATATCAGACTGAGACCTCTTTTTTGTGTGTCTTTGTAAAAGTGGCAGCCTGTCAGGTTAGGTTAGGTTAGGTTAGCTAGTGTAGTGTAGGGTAGTATAGTGTAGGGCCTAGAGAAGGTGCTACACAGGGCTGACCTGAAACCCTAATAATGTAATATAGTGAAGAAACTGCCAGTGTTTCATATACTCTACATACTCATAGAAGTACCTGCAGGGCTGCTGAGAATTTCCCTCCACTCCATCAAACAGGCGCCAGAGCGGCCCAAATGAGTCAGGAGCAGGGAGGGAAACTCAATACTAAAAACTGTCACTCAACTCCCCTCTCCTCTTGGTTTCCTGATCTAACGGTCACATTTCTCAGCCGTGTACTGTTCATATTCTCTCTCTCTCTCTCTCTCTCTCTCTCTCTCTCTCTCTCTCTCTCTCTCTCTCTCTCTCTCTCTCTCTCTTTCTCTATCTCTCTCTCTCACTTTCTTCCTTTCTCATGCACACACACACATGCACACACTCTCTCTCTCCCTCTATCTGTTTGTCTCCTGTCTCTCTTGTACACATACACACTCTCTCTCTCTCTCTCTCTCTCTCTCTCTCTCTCTCTCTCTCTCTCTCTCTCTCTCTCTCTCTCTCTCTCTCTCTCTCTCTCTCGCTCTCACACACACACACACACACACACACATACACACGCACGCATACAGAAGTCTCATTTCCACCTTTTTGGGCTTTTCTCCACTCCCCACCCCTCCCTATAGACTCCTGCTGAAGAGGAGGCTCCGCCTGTGGCCCCTCCCTCTCCCACGGTGCCTACACCCGAGGAGGAGGGGTTATGAGGAGGGTCTGACGGTTGCCCCGCCTCCATCCCCTCCATCTTCCCACCACACAGTAGTAACATTGGGTTTGACTCACACAGGTGCACTGACCCCAACACCCCACCCCGCCAAACGTACATACACACACACACACACACACACACACACACACACACACACACACACACACACAGTAGTAACATTGGGTTTGCCTCACACAGGTGCACTGACCCCAACACCCCACCCCACCAAACGTACACACACACACACACACACACACACACATAGACACACACACACACAGATTCCTTACTCCCTCATCTACTCAGAATGCAAAATACTCAGGATCTACGCTCTGGACACAGCACAGGCGTTTACATTTATCTGACAATGCTTGAAGATTCACATCAATGTTTTCAGGATCAAACAATAACAAACAAACAAACAAACAAACAAACAAAAACATTTACTGATCTCAGTAGTGTATGATTGTTATTTTTGTGCAGTGTGTGCATCATTACTGTAAAGTTATCAAATGTGGGCGTCTGAATGTCTGAATGGTTGAGTCAAATTATCATTACAAGATGAAATATTGGCACATAAGGCTGAAATTATTTGTTATTGGGGAAAAAATGTGTTTTCTTAAATGAAAAAATTGGCCAGTGTGCATGGGCATTCATTATGGCTATGTATGTGTGTTTCTCTACCTGCCACATACATGTATGGGGTGTATGGGTGAACCGTTATTTTTCTGTTTCTTAGAAATGTTACTGACTTTAAGTGGAAATTACATTGTGGCTTGAGTTTAGTTCTCCTGCAGAGATAGCTATCATATTAGCAGAATGTTTTAGTTGTTTTTTATATATTGCATATTTTGTTACTTACTTTGAGTCACAGATTATTGCTTTTCTAGTTCAGCAATGGATTTAAAGTTTACCATTTTTCCTTCCCTATTGTCACTTTCTGGGATCCCTTTCTAATGATTGTTACAGTGGGGATATTTTAAACTAGATATCTTTGAAATATTAGACTGTATAGATAGATACAAAAAGGACACGAAGAGTCCAAATGCAAACACACATTTTCAAGTCATTTTTCAGAAATATGCATAAATTCTTTTGTTTTGATAATCATTTCCAAGTAATCTCTTTAAATATTATCAAAAAAAATTTTAAAAAAAACATGAAGCCAAAACAATCCAATTGGGGGTGGACCGATAATATAGTTTATCAAAATTATAAACACATTTCTGTAAATTCATTGCAAATGTTCTTATGTTCTTGAAGAATTGGCATCTGAACTCTTCACATGTACAGTAGATACAGCACAAATATAGTATCAGCTTACAAAAATATCCTATTTTTTATTCAGTGGCCTATCATGCTAATATTGAATGTTAGTATGCTAGCAGAAATGTTAGTATGCTACCGTGTACTTGTCAGTATTTCATATTCGCTAATGTCTCTGGACCTTGGCGATGATGCTGTAAGAAGTAAGTACAGTATATGACGCTTTGCCTTCAGCATTCAGTGCTCCCATACAACTCCATACCTCCAAAAGCCAAACGTTTCCTACACTGTGAAAAATTATTTGTAATGGTTACTTGAAAAATGTGTTAAGTAAATATAACTTTTCTTTTTCAAGTTCAAAGTATTTTACATCTAAAAAGAAAAGTCATATTTACAAGTACTTAACTCATTTGAGGCAACGAGTTTCCTAGGCCTATACATTTTTCAAGTAACCATCACAAATTCTTTTTTACAGTGTATCATTCTCACTCTGAGCCAGTAATACTTGTGCACAACTCACCTCCTTCACAGACTCCTCAGCCTTTATTTACTTGAACAATGCAAGATTGATGAGATGTGTGTCTGCAGTGCAGCCTATTAGCCTGTGGTACCAATGTTGTCATCTTTATGCCTGTTCTTCGTAAACATGAACAATATACTGTACCTTGTTATTTCATACAAAGCATCCTGCATTCACCAGACAGCCTTTATTTGCTAAGCCAAATATTGTTTTTTTTACTTTTTTTGTCATTGTCAAACTTGCTTACAAAATCAAGTGCTCTCTTTTCAAAACAAACAAATATGTTTTCTGCTGGGACAACTTCAGTAAATACAAAATCACTCGTAGTCTTTTGTAATCATAAACATAGATTTTTCTTTTCCTTTAAAATGTTTGTTCACATATGTTGTATTGCCAGCATGAGCTAGACCATGTGTTTTGTTTAGGCTAAAGCCATAGTTTGCAGTAGTGTTCATAGTTTTAACCTGACAAAGAAAATTGGAGTCATTTCTTATACCTCAAAAAGATGTTTTTTGTTTTATTTTCAAAAAGAGCATTGCTAATAAATCTTTCTTGAGTTTTCTTATCAAATTGTGATGTCATTTGTGTTCATATTTTATGCCTTTGTGTGGCGTAGTAAATATTATTTTCAGTGGCCATCAATAAGCTGAATGACTAAGTGACATTTTGATACTTTTCTGTAATAAATGACAGAAGTTAGAGATTCCCCTTTGTTCCCTGCATAGAAATGAAGGGGTTTGTGGTTACTGTTTTGCAGTGAATAAGTTGGATAATGGGGCGAGTCTCAATGCAAGAGACAACATAGTGATTTGGTGGACTTTCCACCAGATTGTCAGAGTAGTATAGAAATAATGTGGTTTGTAGACTGTAGATTGTAGGCTTTGGGACTATATGGAAGGAAAGGCAGGTGTGCAACAGAGATCATTTTTTGCTGTTTTTGTTCCAGTTCAAGTCATGAGTAACTGTGATTCTGTTTGTGGATCCAACCAGATTCAAAAGATGCAACGTTTATGATACCACCCCCACCAACAATAAGTCATACGTTTTTTTTTTTTGTTTTTTTTACTAATTGTGTTAGTCACCTTGTAAGTCATCACTCCTCTTAGATTTAGGGGTGTGTATCCTTTTGGCTTGTAAACAATTCCACAATGGTGCAAAAAAGCACAGTAACTCTAGGGGGCGCTGATTAGCAGACTACTGAGATGATAGATAGATAGATAGATAGATAGATAGATAGATAGATTGATTGATAGATTGATAGATAGATAACCTGACTATCTTTTTGCTAATGTCTTGTGTGATACCAGATTGTATGGCTTATATAGATTTGTCTATAGTATTTGTAATTCATTATTATGCCTGTGAATCATGACGTTTGTAGTAGTAACACTGACCACTACTGGATATGCAGATGACATGAAAGTTAAATCTCAGGAGCCTCTGCATTAGTATCAAACATTGCTACTGAGTTTAGTAGAGTAAAAAAATAAATAATAAAATTGAAGTTGTTTTTAGGCTGAATAAAAGATGTGTTAGTGCAAGTTTTATGCAACCATATACTAATTATTACGCAAGTTTAAATTGCTTGATTTTTCGGTTTGCAAAATAAATTATGATATTTTCAGATTATTATAAGGTAATTAATTAGTTTGATTTTTCTGTTTGCAAAATAAATTATGATATTTTCAGATTATTATAAGGTAATTAATTATGTACATATTAATATACCTTACTCAACATGTCATCTTAATGTATCATTCGTTCAAAATTAGTTTGACCAGATGAACAGTAAAAGATTATTGTGAATGATATTGCAGCTGGATTGCTAAAGAAGATTTGGTTGTGACTTGAGTTTATTGAATACACACTGTATTCATTTGAATGAAATGTTTGTAGTACTCAGAATCCTGTCATCTGCAGAAATTCCTAGATGACTGTAGTAATGAAATGGGTTGGCTGGAGGAAATGTTTGACTTTGGTTTGTGTGTTTGTGGGGGGGGGGATTTTTTAACCACAGAGCTCCCCCTAACATTTTTTGTAACTAACACCAATGTCCTAGATAATCTACAATATATGTGGATTTGTTTACAGACTATGGCAGAGAAACTAGTTATTATTATTATTTCCAGACTTATGTTGGCTGCCAAGGTAATGGACGCAAATTCATGAAGCTTTTACATAGATTCAGTTTCGTTCTTCAGCGAGGCACTAAAGACATGATCTTGCAAGTGTGGTCAATTTGAGCTGAGTTGGTCCTTCATCTGCCCCGTAATGAATAACTGAATTATCACCAAAGTGATGTGAAGCTGGTTAATGAAGGTGGAGTTTGTGGAGCAGCTTGTCACAGTCACACCATAGGCCATACGGTTGTGTAGGACAGGCTGGAGCTGAGACTGTGTTTAGACCCCTTACTTGAGGTTGTCCACGTACTGTAAGAGTGACATGACATGATTAACGACACTCCATCGATGTTCATGACTGTTGTCATCATTAGATTTTTGGAATGAAAAGTTGACACTGTTTGGGATGCAGACACTTAAGTCAACAGTTACAGTGTATAAACATCATTAAAGTGTTGCTCAAATGAATGATCAATAAATATCACATCAAAAACCCGGCAGAAGAAACCATGTCTGCCTGTGTTTCTATCTACTGCGAATAAAAAATAAATATAGCGCTGAAGTGTTCCCACCTGTTGGGGGATCAAAGTCTATGGACAGAATGCCTATTAATGCATGTTTTGCCCTTGATGGCATTTGGAACTGGGTGGCTCTCCAGGTAAGAACGCTGAGGTTGGTGTAGAAGGTCCCCGGTTCGTATCCAGAATAATGCGTTACACTACCATCATGACCTCATCACTGCTAAGGCCAGGGGGAGCCAAGACGACCGGAAGGGGGATTTACAGTATCACTTATTCCCCCCACCTCAGATGTGCATGCCACTCTACTTTACTTTATTTATTAGTTACTTGATTTATTCAAAACCGAAAGTAAGATATGAGGTTCCAGTGTCTCAATGTAAAGTGCTTGTTCGCCATTGCATTCGCGTTCGGTCTATGCATTCGCAGAGGCTCAATTTGAAAATACACGCTTTCTCAGTTTTCCCACCACCAGAGTACAGCAAGCCTGGGAGGGTCAAATGACAGTTAAGTTTGAGTTGATTTCGATGTGGACGCACAAAGTGAATGGATGACGTTTTTCCCGCCCTGTTCATTCCACAGATGACTAACATTTGTGTGTGTGCAGGGCTGGACTGGGACCAAAAAATGGCCCAGGCATTTTTGGCCATGGCGGCCCACCATGATTTTGACAGCCCCGGCCCAAAAATGACCATCGGACCACCGGGCATTGCCCTGTATGCCCTATAGCCAGTCCATGCCTGTGTGTGTGTGTGTGTGTGTGTGTGTGTGTGTGTGTGTGTGTGTGTGTGTGTGTGTGTGTGAGTGCATTTAATTATTATTTTTTTGCAATCAGGGGATTTACAGTAAAAGTGCTCTAGAAATACATCATGGACCTCTAATGTTCATAACTGTGTCATGTCATGCTTATGACTGGCTTATGTCACTCTCATGTCAACACTCTCCAGTAAAGTGTAACCGAGTCTGTTACAGATGTGCAGATGTTTCAAAAGCACTGCTTTAACAGTTGAAAGTATCATTTGATAATAATCATATTTATTCCCTTTGTCACAAAAGTGTATTTAAAACACTAGATTCTCACAATGGTCCCCTTGAAAAGGTGAGTTAGGTGTACAATTTCTTTCTGTCTCTTTCTTTCCTTTGTTCTTTCTTTCTTTCTCTCTGACCCATCCACTTTTCACATTCCCTTCAAAATCCTCATTATTTTTCCACAACTGACCAGCTGCCATCGCCAAAGGTTCCCCAGACCCAGAAACATTAAATCCCAATTCAAATCTTAAAATGCATGCACCAGTGTACCAAAACAACAGAGCAGTCAACAGAGGTATCCTGACTCCCACCGTCCAGAGGCGTCCAGAATTTGAAGGGTCATTCATTCTGAACACCATGCTGAGGAGTTCAGAACTCTAAGAATTTGAAGGGTCATTCTGAACACCATGCTGAGGAGTTCAGAACTCTAATTCCAGCATTCTGTTGTGTTGCTCCAGCAACAGACAGTATCTTCATAGCTCAATCAGTCAATATTGCATGTGCATTGAATCAGGTGCAGTTACTCCAGTTGTTGAAAGGGTGACGTGAGACTCACCACCTACTGATTTCAAGTTGGTATAGTCCATGGCATTGATCGATAGTTCACAATGTCGTTGTTCTCTAAGTTCTCACTGGTGTTCTAGGAAGTCAGAGTTCTATGCCCTATTTGGAGGGAAGGAGTGACCATATAAGGAAATAAACACCGGTTACAACAAAGCTGTTGACATGCCATCCATACAGCAGTGAGATTTCCACATAAACAAAAAATGTGTCAGATAGTGCAGTGTTCTCATATACACCTACAATAATAAACAAGAAATGACAATGCAGAAATGATTGCTTGAATACATGAAGCATGAAACATCAACAAATAAACATTATGCCTATTTATCAATCACTCATCTCTGAATCGTTCGGCCACCATAACAGAAAGCCATATTGAAGTGGAAGACAAGATGCTCTTGGTGGACCAGACAAGCACAGTCTCCCCCCACCCCTGTCCATCACAGGCCCACAGTCACAACCAAAGCACCCTTGACAACGTCTTCCGCACCGAGGGTGTCATTATTTCCAAATAACTCTTTAGTCCATCTTCCTGGATCTTTAGCCCTGCTCTCATTCCCAGGCAGTTTGTCAGGGTTGGTGCCCATCATGCGTTGATGGCGTCAGCCACGTCAGTGAAGACCAATCGGCTAGGTCTCTGCGTGGTGCCTTGGCTTGTTGTCAGCGTCTGGGAGAAGTACAGTAGAGAGAAAATTATGGGCTGGAAAAGTTATTTATTTATGTTTTTTTTTCAACTAATACTAATTATTGGTTATAATAGGTCATTTGCAAAAACAAATTATTGTAATATTAGATATTTATAATAATTGATCATTTGAAAAAGAATAATAATATGTAAAGAAGAAAATGGCAAGGAAGGAGAAGAGAGAGTAACAAGTGTGAGCTGTAAAAACAGAGAAGAAATGAATGGAGGTGGGGGAAATAAGCATGAGAAGAAGCATCCAACAGGGATGGAGTCAAGGTTTATGGAAACTGTGTTTAATCCAGTGATTCTCCAACTTTAAAGAGGGGTATCTTTAAACCCTCCCTGCCCCAACATTGCATAAAAAATGTGTAAAACATCATTTTTTTTCCACGCTGAATTCCCTTCCATTTCTGCCCCGCTTCCCTGGATCTGATCAGACTGTTTCATTTCTATATTGATGACTTTGTTGGGGTGTGTGATGAAGGCAATATGATCTTTATTGTAAATTATGAAAAGTCATGTACTATGTACTATACTTCAGTGGGGCCCATCTAACACTAACAAGGAAAACTCTGTTTTGAACAAGAAGATCGGAGGCTGTTTGGAACAAGAAGCTCGGCTGATCAAGATCATCAAATGTTGGTTAGTCACCTTGATAGGTAATGAGTTGCTGTATACATTTGACTACATTTGACTATGTACATTAAAAAGTGCCTTTTTTGTTTGGTTGGTTTATTTTGTGGTGCTACATGTTGACCAGAGTTTTTTCTTTAACAATGCATGTTAAATAGTGAAGGTTATAAGAAGTGGACCAGAGACAGGTGTAGAAACAATGTCACACACATGCCAAACTGCACTCTGACTGCACTCTAGCACACAAGTAAGTTACTGTAGTAACCATGCCTCTGCAAAGAGAGCTAAGAAATATTAGCCTTGACAATGCGCAATAATTGAATTAAAGTTAGGCGTATATTCTCTTACAGGCAGACCAGAGAGATTCTAAATCAGCCAAATTGCTGAGATAGGAACAATCATTAAGATTTCACTGTCAACCAATTCATTTCATCTTTAACATTCCAGAAAAGGGGCTAAAAGAATACACCTTTAAGTAAGAAACAGACAGACATACAGAAACATAGAAAGCGAGAGAGAAAGAGAGGGAGAGAAAGAGAGAGAGAGAGGTCTGGTTGTGACAGTTATGCACACAGCGTATGTTTGTTTCCTATCCTTTGTTTGATGTGCAGCAAGCTTGAGCTCTATAAATAAACATGGATGATGGGTATGATCAAGCCTACAGAGGCGGATTACAAAGAGGAGTGAGTGAGTGAGTGAGTGAGAGAGAGAGACACAAGGCAAAGACACAACTGGGCATACTTTACCACACACGCCACTACCACCATTTCACCTGTCACGTGTCATAACTTAAAGCCATGCAAAGAAAAAGAACAAAAAGCAGCAGATCTTTTAATTAAAAAAAAGACTAGGTCAACAGCACAAAATCAAGGAATCAAGATCAAGAAACTCAAAAAATACAAAATAAATAATCATGTGATAAAAAAACTCTTGAGCAGTGATTGATTTGAATGACAACGAGCACAACCAATAACATGCATATACTCATGCAAAATACATTCTCCTGTGAGAAAATGAACGACATGCTACAGTCAAATTTATTCTCCTGATACTGAGAGCTGATCCTCCTAATCCTCCTAATCAAAGATTCTAGAGCAGTAGAATCTTTGCTCCTCATGGAATCTAGACACTGTAGAATCTTTACTACTAATCCACAGAGTCTGTGGCTGTGTCCGAAACTGAAAAATTCTGCCTTCAAAGGAAGTGTTTGGTGGTGGCAAGGCATCAACAAGGAATGTTCAAATCAAAATGCATAATAACCATGCCTTTGAGGGTACCTTTGTTCGGCCCAATTTTAAAGGAAGCATAGCCTACAGTAGATGTATCCTTCATGCTTTTCATTCCATCATTTTATAGAATCTGCAGAATCTTGTTTTTTGCAGGTGCCTTTATTGATTCCTTCTATAACTTTGTAGACAGTGAAAAGAGCTAGTCCCTACATTCCCGTTTCGGACACAGGCTATGTGTGTGTGTGTGTGTGTGTGTGTGTGTGGGTGTATTTGTGTGAGGTGCTGGTTCTGCCCTGATGATGTGTGTGTGTGTGTGTGTGTGTGTGTGTGTGTGTGTGTGTGTGTGTGTGTGTGTGTGTGTGTGTGTGTGTGTGAGGTGCTGTTGTGTCTCACCTTGGCGTTAGGCCCGGCTGGGCTGCCGTCGCGCCCGTGGTCCAGAAGCTCCTGCTCGAGGTCGTCCTGCTCCTCACCGGGGTCAAAGTTATACATGGGCATCAGCTGGTGCCGCAGCTTCTCCAGTCTGGCAAGGTCAAAGGTCGTTGGGTTAATGCCAGATGAATGTGTACAGATTCTGAACTCTATTAGGAAGGGCAGTGTTTAGTATGCTAGTGTTCAGGGCATGGTTTGCTACCCTTGTGTACAAGCAGGCTAGAGGGTGTTGAGGTCATTACCTTTTTCGTTTCCTTACATACAGCAGCTGGGAAAGAGACAGCAACAGTCAATTCAACAAGTCACTATGATCAGTAAGGAAAATTACAGACATTTGCAGGATGAGAATGCTGGAACTGAAATATGATGTGAGGAAAAAATAGATTTGAGGTATTATTTATGCCTTATTTTACTCATTTTTTCTTTTTTTTTTACCAAAGTCCAGTCTGGTTTGATTATAGACAAACTAAGGTGTTTACTGTACATTCATTTTAAGTCTGATCTTCGTCAGACTAAAACAATAGGCCTAATTAAATTTCTTCTCAGTGCATGTAAACACACTGACTGACATCTGTGGTCATTGTTAACTCTCCAAGGAATATTTAGGGGTTGACAGGTGACAGGAGGAGGGGAAGCTGAAAGTGGGGTGAAAGCTGCGGCTTAATGTTGAGGAGGGTGAGATCAGCAGTTCATTTCCTACTCCTTGAGAACTGAGAACTCTGAACTTCTGTTCACTGCATAGGCTTAAACCACGCTTTCTCAAAGGTAAGGGCCAATTTAGGGATACAACATTGAAGTGAGGTCCGCCAAAGAGGCAGTCAGAGAAAAAAAAAACCCTGAAATACAATCCCATTTCTAATCATTTTAATGACCATGTTGCATCTCTACAGTTTACTTTTATTGCAATAAATAAATTCCTGCTAGACACCACTAAAAGGATATTCTTTCAAAGAAAAGTACAGTTTTTACAGTTTTACAGATGCCACCACGGGCCACCAGTGTTACCATGGGCCGGCATTGGCCCCCGGGCTGCACTTTAAGAACCTATGGCTTAAACAGAGGCATATTGTATGCTGACTGCAGACGTTTGTGTTTTGTGCAAACCGGTTGGTTGAACAAAGACTCGGCTCACCACGATTATAAGCAGCCCAAGGACGGTGATGATACCAAAGGGCACCAGAACCATGCCCATGCCCGCCGCCTGCTCTGCCACCTGGGGAAGCTCGGTGCCGTTGAAGGCCGTCTGGTTGTTGGCCAGTGTGGTGGTCAGCACGGTGGTCATCGGGACGGTCGGCGCAGGGACAGCAGTGGTGGTGGTGGTGGCGGTGGTGGTGGTGGAGAGGTTCCCCACGGCAGTCGTGAGCCCCACAGTGCTAACAGGGAGTGGGGCTAGGGTAGGGGTCGGGGTCGGGGTGGCAGTGGGAGTGGGGATGGGGGGTGCTGTGGACAGGGGTGGAAGGGTGGGGTTGGTGACCGGGGTCAGGAGAAGATCCGGTCCTGCTGCTGTAGACGCCTCCATGCTGAGATGAGATGCACAGAGAGCTGAGAAGAGAGAGAGATAGAGAGAGACGGAGAAAAGGGAGAGGTAGAAAGAGAGAGAGGTGGAGGAGGAGGAGAGGAAACGCTGCAGACAGGCAGACAAGCTGAAAGGTGCAGTGTGTGGGGGTGGCACACACACACACTCTCTCACTCACTCACTCACACACACACACACACACACACACACACACACACACACACACTGTAGCCTGGGTGCTTTATCTCAGAGCGGCGTCTCCGATCTGCGTCTCAGTGCCTCAGTGTGTTTTGAGTGGCGCGGGGCCGCGGCTCAACTGCTCCCAGGATGATGCTGCTTCCGGAAGAGACTCGGGAGACATGTCCCAGCCAGGCCCCTGGTAGGTACAGTAGGCAGCAAAAATAGACCTGCAAGACACGGGCCCACACACACCATTCATCAGCAGCACTTTAGATATCAGTCATTATCACCATTATGTTCAATTAGTTGGTGAAAGACATCTGATTGGATCAAGAACCCCCCCCCCCTCCTTCTGCTCTCGGGTGTGTGTGTGTGTGTGTGTGTGTGTGTGTGTGTGTGTGTGTGTGTGTGTGTGTGTGTGTGTGTGTGTGTGTGTGCTCACGTGCATGTGTGCTAATGTGTGTGTGCAGTGCATCACATGTCCACACACACATATATTTGGGAACATGTACCACTGACTGGCCAAACCACCAGCACACACACACACACACACACACACACCACACACACACACCTCACTTCCAGTTGGGGACCGTTAGGATGTTGGTTTTGTCGAGTGTGAGGCCTGAGATAGAAGGAAGCCTGCTGGCTTTTAACCACAACTCTACGAGTATTGCACTCACTCTCTCACACTGGTAGGAACTGACTCCTACAGCAGGTCAAACCAACACAACCAGTGTCATTCATGCACGTGTGGTTTTACTTGTGTCGAAACACACACACACACACACACACACACACACACACACACACACTCTCTCTCTCCTCCATTTAAAGAGAACTTCATTCATATCTCCACGCCACAACTGGCAGCTGTTCAGCTGAGGCCAACTGTTTCTCAACACGACAAAGTCAAGATGTCAGCTATAGCTGTCTTAGGCAGTTTCTGCTTAGCTTCGTTTTCTTAAGAATTGAGTTCTCAAAGTGATTTAGCAATGATAGGACTATGTCTGTTGCAACACATACACATTCTTTAAGTAAGCATCTGTGCATGTGTGTGCGCATATGTGTGTGTACGTTTGTGTCTATGTGTGTGTGTGTGTGTGTGTGTGCGTGTGTGTGTGTGTGAGCTTGTGTGTATGTCTCTGTGTATGTGTGTGTGTGTGTGTGTGTGTGTGTGCGTGTATGTTTGTATGTATGTCTGTGTGTATATGTGTGTGTGTGTGTGTGTGTGTGTGTGTGTGTGCGCATGTGTGTGTGTGCGCGTGTCTGCGTGTATTGTTTGTGTGTGTGTGTACTGTGTGTGTGTGTGTGTGTGTGTGTGTGTGTGTGTGTGTGTGTGTGTGTGTGTGTGTGTGTGTATGTGCCCAAGCAGAAGCGGCGGCGGCTGGCTCAGTACGCCATCTGGTGTTCCAGCCCCTCCCTGTCCGTAGTTGCAGTAGCAGTAAGTGTTGTGGGCAGGATGTGGGCACAGCTCAGCCAGGCAAATACTGTACAGTACATAGGAAAAGCAATACCCAGAACACTAGGCTTACGTAGGTGAAGGGGCGTTAAAGAGGGAGAACACAAGGGCTACACACGCACAATCACAAAGACCTACGCATGCATTCTCTCTCACCTGCCTAGAAGGGAGAACACAGCTACACACGCACAATCACAAAGACCTACACACTCACACACTCACGCTCACCTGCCTAGAAGGGAGAGAGCACAGCTACACACGCACAATCACAAAGACCTACATGTACGCCCTCACACACTTACTCTCACCTGCCTGCCTGCAATCACAAAGACCTAGATACGCATTCACTCTCACCTGCCTGCCTGACTATGCACTGAGCATGTGAAAAACATCCATAATGGATTTACTGTAGGATGAATCACTGGTTGAAACTCTTTTGACACTAACACACAAGCCAGGACTCCTGAAAATAGTGAATCAGATCTGCACTATTTCCAGGAGTTATTTTAGCCCGTTCTGTTCTTCATTAGGCTCAGTCATTTTCTTAACTTGGTCTGTATCATGCTTTTCCATGATATCTCCACTGGTTAACCCTCCTGTTGTGTACCAGTCAAATTAAACCCAAGTCACATTTAATCCCTGGCAATACTGTATTTACAGTAATCTAACTGGATGGTCACAGGACAACATGACTTTATAGGCTGGACACAAAAGCCAAATTATAATTTCATAAAATTTTGGGTGCTTTTTTCAACTTCAGAAATGACCGGATAATTAATGGAAACGGAACAGAAAATGAATGGGTAGGTATGATAAATCAGGCAAGGATACAAGGATACAACGAAAATAAAATGTATTAGTCACATGCACATAGTTACTGGGTGTATGAAATGCAGTGAAATTATGTCTGGTGTCAGCCATGTCTTACCTAGAGATCAGATGGACAGTGCAGCCTAAGTGTCAAACATATCCATCACACCCTATTTTTTTCTTTTCAAAGACCTATTTCCAATAAAATCTCCCCCTTACTTATCACAACATTTTTTGAGACTTATTGATAATATATATATTTTGTCAAATTACAAAATGAACCGGTCGTTTTATTGATGCAACAAACATGAGAACAACAGGAGGGCTAAGATCCTGTTGGAATAAAACTTAAATGTTAAATGGCTTAAAACAACAGGGATGGTACAACTATCTGCCTTCTAATGAATATATATAATATCAAATATATGCAGAGTTTGTGAGTCCTTTTCAAACACGGTTTTATCCCTTTCTGATTTTCATGAACATCATTGAGTATCGACATACACAATATACTGAATAACAGCACAAAGGAAATTATTTTATTTCATGTTATTTTGTGAAAACTTCCATTAAACATCTAAAAAAACTGTGTTCAGAATTAAGTGAGCCTTCTGGATGAATCACTCTAGCTGATGGCAAAAGGGAGGGAATGAGATGGATTTATTGATTGATATTAGAAAATGCTAGAGCCTACATGTTGTGCATTTACAAAATGGTAACACTTTCTATGAACTCAGTATTCATACCATTATGAATGCAATAATGAAAAGTTATCATGCATTCTTAAAACCTTATGACCAAATGCATTAGCTCCTTCATTCATAACTGTGTATAATTCTCATGTCTTGGAGCCTGGTAGTGTCACAAAGCATTATAATCTTCTTTGGTCGATTGATAGAAAAAACATACCACAATTATTGTCAGTAATGGTGCCTTATTGATTATGTTTTCATTTTTGTTCACTTAGTGCAAATGCACTGAGCATTTGCAACTCTTCTCGCTTTATAATGCTTTGTGACACTTCAAGTTGTAACAGTTTCTTGATAACATTATAAGCACAATTATCAAAATGTATAAATACTTATAAACACTCCTATTGAGCACTTAAGAATGTGTTTATAATGATTAATGATTAATTAATAGTGGGGTCATAAAAAGTGTTTGTGATTAGACATGAAGCAAGACATAGTCATATCCAGATGGAGATGAGAATCAAGTGCAATTCCATTGGAAGGCAATGGCCAGGCTAACATGGAGCCAAAAACACAAGTATAGAACTTTTGGTACCTTTGAAGGTACCGTCATAAGACTGACATGACACCCTCATTAAGTATGACATGACGTTGTCAAGAATCTGTCATAAACTTTATAAACCTGTCATGACTTCTGACATACCCTAACCCTAAACCTAACCCTAACCATGACAAATACCGGGTGACACTTAATGACAGAAGTCATGACAGGTGTATAAAGTTTATGACAGATTCATGACATCATGTCGTAGTTAATGACAGTTATGTTAATCTTATGACGGTACCTTCAAATAAAGTGCAACCAAACTTTTAATAGTGCAATCTGAATTGTTTGATCACCTCAGAGGCAGTTTGTTATAATTGTATTATACTATGAATTACCCATGTAAATGCCAGTAATAGCTCAAACATGCAAACACAATTGGACACTGAAGGTATAAATACAGTATAAATCCCATAGACCTACTCTAATACATCAGGAAACACTGGACTGTGTGTCACCATGGTGAGTGCACACAATCAGTCTCTCTGACAGCATGTTTGAGACACAAACCCATGGAGTTGAGTAGATGAGGGTGTATTGCAATTTGGCACCATCTTCAGGACAAAAAAGGTTATGAGTTTTGTGAGTTTTTTGAGAGTATACAATTGCCCTTGGCATTATATTTACATGCTTTATATTTTATTATACTATTTTTTACCAATAAATAAATTTATTTCCTTTTGTATTTACAGGAACTTGTTGGGTTTTGATTGCAATAAGCTTGCCATACCCATGCAAACTGCCAAGGATAAGACTAAGAAAAAAAAGAATGAAGGAAACAAGGCATTAAAAGGCCAGATGTGGAGACATGATGAGGGTTGAGATTAGCCTGGCAAGCCATCATAACATTACAATGTATAGTCTGGTATCGAGAGATAGACCGAACTCAACTGTGGGGGGAACAAGGTTGTTATCTTTCAAACTACTTCTGCACGCAATAGATAGCCTATGACCAATCAGAGAAACGAACAAGATGTAAACACCAATTCAAAAGGCCGTTGTTTTTGGCGAAGCCCGCCCTAAATACATAGAGCATTGTGATTAGATGCAATCAAATTCCCTATGGCTTTCTACTAGACGTACTGGCTGAGCAAATCTAATTGCTACCGCTAGAGTATACGTCTAGATTTCTAGGCTAGGTTGAGATCGCTTCACCTACACAATCAAATTATGAAGAGATATCAAACATCCAAAACGAGCTGCACCACCTGCAACCACCTGGCCAAAATGTGCACATTTGCATCCTCAAAGGTCAAAGGTCAAAGGTGTTGCTTTACCTTGAGATGTACATGTAAATGTAAGGGCACAGCTGAGTATTGTGCTGATAAGGTGACCCTGCACTCAAGAAGAGGTTTCCTTATTTCCCCAAGACCTGAGCACTCTCAATTGCATCGTACTGCACACACAACATTATTCTGCTTACTGTATGTCTCAGGGGTTTTGTCCCTGGGGTGGAACAATGTCTGTCTAGGGTGTTTAGTTCAGTTTAGTTGACCACCCGTTAATTACATAATTCAAATCATGCAGTGTCAAGGTGTTGTTGTTACTGTGATGAGTTTACAAAAGATCCTCCCAACTTTCTCAAAGAGCCCAGCCACACAAGGGACAACCATATGACATTGGTCTTTCCTTTCTTAAAGAAAGCTCAGTTGTGCTAGCCAGGTTATAAGTGCTTAATTTTTGCATGTTCCTTTTCTTTTCTGTCTCGGAGGGGATACTCCAAGAGAGCTACAGTATAGGGGATGATGACACCCAGTTAGTGGATGGGGGAAGTAAGAGTTACTGGTGTGACTGTGTGTGTGTGTGTGTGTGTGTGTGTGTGTGTGTGTGTGTGTGTGTGTGTGTGTGTGTGTGTGTGTGTGTGCGTGCGTGTGTGTGTGTGCGCCCGTGTGTTTTAATCATGTCACGAGGTAACATTAGTTGACAGGTCATACTACCCCTAGAGGTATAATTCTTGGGACATCAGCCATTAAAACATGTGGTGAATAACTTCCTAAATTCATTTCAAATGAGTTACTTCCCAGATCAAGCTGAAGAGTCCTGCCAAAAGCCAGTCACAGTTGTAGACATACACATGAGAGTGAAAGGGGGGGAAAAAGTTAAAAAGAACAGACGGAAGAGTCATCCTCCTCCCCAACAACTACCTCACCATCAACAAATTTGGAGTTCTTCTGGACCCGATTTATTCTGGTGCCTGAGCTCAGGTTACATACAGATAAAAATGTCCTCCAAATCTAAAGTCAAATGTCATAGTTAAATCTGGCTAGCACCGGCCTAGCTCCAGTTAAACTGAACCAAATGGCCCTGAGTGGAAAAGTTACCTTCTGCAGAAATAATTGGAAAAACTTCAGAGTCAGGCAATTGGCTTGACCTTTCCAAGACAGTGCATAAAATAACTGTCTCTCTTTTGTGAAGTAGAGATAGAGGTAGATTGTCCCACATAGAGACTATATGCACCTGACACAGGCACCCCAATAACTCAAATTAAGTCTCATCAAAAGGTTGTTTGAAATGGAATATTGGAAATCAAAGACAGCAAATGATTTAGATTCTCCTTGTGTGGCTTTGTGTACGCTCTCACTATAATTGTCCAGGTGTGTTGTCCTCAAACGACACTGTTCAATATCTCCCATAATCCTCTTTGTCTCTTGCGTTGCCGTCACAACAAAAGGATTGCAAAGTTTGTACAGTAACCATGGAGCAACAGACAGCCAGTGTTGGGAAGGTTATATACTTTCAAAAATGACATAAGAGTGGCATGAGCCTGTCATAGACATGGCATGATATGGCACATGAATATCCACTCGCAAAATGTCACAACATGATAAATATAAGGTATTTCAATAATCACCTAGTCTACTGTCTGCCTTTCAGTGAGATAAACCAATGTCCTTTGTGCTTGCAATCATCAGTTTATTTCATGTCTGGTAATTCTATACAATATATTAATACTGAAGATTGGGCTGTCTCAGTTATCAGTGTCAGTGGGAGTGTCTATTTATGAACATAAAAGTAACGTTAACTATATAGAAAGTAAACAAATTAAAGGCTGATTCATTTATTAAAGAAAGAAAAAATAGTTTCTTGCTGAAATAGCTCAAATAAATGTGATTTCCTGGAAAAAAAAACATTGCAAGAGTGAATGCAATGTGCTGTTATAGCACAGTATTTGGCCAAGATGATCTTTTGTTATTATTCCATCAGATTAATAATCATTAAGCATTTAACTGTTTGCAAGCCTTGCCTTTTAAGATGTAACTCAATATGAAAGATCTTTAATGCAAGTGTCTTTTCTCAGCACCTTGTCAGTACATCTATTTACCAGTGTTGACTTCCTAATGCTTGAACCCTTCCCCCTGTAACCCTGTGTGACATGACACTGATGTGTGTGTTTGTGTGAAGCGGTGAGAGTAATCCTCTTATGTAAGCGTAGTCTCTCTCTGACACTTATTTAGTCGACGACAGGAATAAGCCAGAAAGCACCGGGCTGCCTGGAGTGTGTACTCACATTCTGCTAGCACTACAGAGGAACATGTGAACCTCCCAGCCAATCAAAGAGCCCGGACCCCACTGAGCCTCCCTTCTCGTCCAATCAGACGCCAGTACTGCACAAAGACATTGACACAAATATTCCCAGGAATGGGGGGGGGGGGGGGGGTAAATAATGATGCTCCAGTGCCTCCTTGATCACATCGCTGCTGTTGTTTTTATTGTTTGTTGTTTGTTTGTTTGTTTTGTTCTTTCTGAAGGGGACCTAAGTGCTTTGAATGCCTGCCCCACTGCTGCAGCCATGGCTTCCCAATTAGCTCCAGCGTCACTGGATAACCCCTGCTGACCTTCTAGATTAGAGATGGAGGTGCTTACCTT
Organism: Sardinella longiceps; assembly: GCA_027497455.2. NCBI lineage: Eukaryota > Metazoa > Chordata > Actinopteri > Clupeiformes > Clupeidae > Sardinella > Sardinella longiceps. The sequence goes on from JAODXP020000013.1 coordinate 9,465,826, forward strand.
ATCTGGAGGGAAGGAAGGTAGGCAAGAGTGCACGGGTCTGGTGTGCGTCAGCTGACAGTCAGAGCCAAAGGAGGATGGTGGGATGAACAGAGTCCTGGAGGAAAAGAGAAAACCTATCGGTGTCTCTCTCTCTCTTTCTCTCTTGCTCTCTTCCTGTCCGCTTTTCCCCTTCACTTCTCTGTCTCTTCCTTTCTTCCAGATCCTGAGGAGGAAGAGGAGGAGGAGGAGGAGAATTTATTGCTGAAGGGTTGTAAATTTTTTAACAGCCAAATCCATTCCCACTGAGGCAGGCAGGCAGGCGGTGTCAGTATCTCCAGGGGGGATTGATGCGCCGGTGGTTGCTGTGCTGCCCAATCAAGCATTAATAGCTGCTGCTCTCTCTCTCCTCAGCTCTCCCGCTAGAGCCCATTGTTTTCCTGCTGCTCCTAGCCGTGCAGGCAGCTTCAGGGATGCTACACACACACAGACACACACACACATACACACTGAGCTCTCAGAGCCACAGCCACTCACTGGCCCACCCCCCACCGCCTCCGCTTTGTCATTGGCCAGCTGGGGTTTCATCAGTCACTCTGATTGGCTCATAGGCCTGTCTATCTGCCTTACCAGGGATGTCAGCAGGATTTTATGGCTGTGCACACCAGATGCCATGACTGCATCCGGGTAGAGAGCTAATGGAAAATTAACCCTTTCCTGTCACAGCTGAAGATACCCAAATAGGCTATACCTGATACACTCAAGATAGCAAAATCAGTGCTAACAGTGATCAATGGGAGTATACAACTTACATTTTTGTCATGATTGGTTCATACTTGGAAAAAATAACAAATAACAGATCAGTATAAAGAATCATAAATGTTTCAATTGGAGAAAGTGAACAAAAAAGGAAAGGAGATAAAATAACTAAAGAAGGATTTGTTTTATGATGTTAAAAATGGTCATGTATAATTGAACTCTTTATAGATGCAATGTCAATTAGAACATTCTTAAGCCATTTTC